>VXAL01007514.1:0-22110 GCA_013399475.1 Chauna torquata | reverse complement strand
GCCGCCGCGGGCGCAGGGGGCGCCGGCCCCCGCCTCGGCCCCGCCTCACCCCTCGCCTGCCGCTGCGGCCGGGCGGCCTGCGGCCGGGAAGTTTTTTTTTTTTTTTTCTTTTTCTTTTCCCGGGCAGCGTTTTGCCGCCGCCGTTGATTGTTTATCGCTCCGAGGCGGCGCTGAAAATAGGTCAGGAATGATTTCCACCTCGTTCCCGTGGTGAAGTGTCGCTGTAGCTTGGCTCGCTGCGCCCTTCCTGGTGTCTCTCGGGGTTTGAAACGATATACGTATATTTTTAATATTTTTGTGCACCGTAGAAAGTTGCCGGGCGAGCGCTGGGAAGAGCTCCCGGCTGCTTCCTGGTGCTTGGCGGGCGGGCGGCCCTCGGCGGGTCCGAGGTGAATTTAACCCGAGCGGTGGGGTGCTCGCGGAATTGGCGCGGTCAGCAGGCGCTCTGGTGGAAATACTCTTCGTTTCTCGAGTTGCCTTATGCATTTATTTATTTATTTTAAACAGAAATTTCAATAGAAGTTGCGTGAAAGCTTTATTTCACGATTATATGTTACAAGCGTGCCGCTTGGAAGGGAAATTGCGTGACAAAACCGGTTTAAAAAAAAAAATCTAATTTGGGGGATTTACGGTTGCATTAATATTGTAACTAAAGACGTTTTCATGCCTAGGTGTTCAAGGCCACTTCCCTTTTCTCCTTGCAGTGGACTTTTCTGATAGAAAAGTAAACAAACTTCTGTTTGAAGTCAACGTTTTATCAAGTGACTGGGCATAAATGTCTTTTTTGTCTTACTGGGGTTTACTTTCTTTTTTAAGGAATTCAGTCATCTGCTTTAATGCTATGTTATATGTGGGCAAAGTGAGCAGAAATCCACACACACTGCTTTTACATTTGTTGGACTGGTGAGTAGGGAGTGCTACTGGCGTGATCCTTAGTACCCTGGAAGGGAATGTATTACGTTTCAATCCACTGAATCTTTCTTACTTAGCATTTTGATTGTGAAGCAGAACTGCTTGGCCCTTGCTAAAAGGTAACTGCCACGGCCCGGACCTGGTTCAGTAAAGCTGTGTTTTGCTGGAACGTTACAGCTTTTTCAGGATGAAAAAAATCTTGGTTTGTGGAAGAGCACATTAAGTATTTCAGCATAGTTTTTATTATTCCATTCAACAATTCTTTTGCCTGTTACGCTGAAAATAATGTTTTGTAGGAAGAGAACAATACACCAGAATGGTGTTCTATCTTTGCAAATACTCAAAATGAATGAAACATGGAATCATCGTTTTGCTCTGTTCCTTCCATGTGACTGGCAATCACAGTCTAGGTGCCGGCATTTGAAATGTCAGAGTACAGCTGTAGCTCTTAGTCTACACTTTCCTTGGATGGTTAAACTTATTTTCCTTCTCCTGATTCTCATTTTTTCACTGTATAAGTAGCAGTCAGTTCTTCAGCTTTCCTTCAGTGATCAATAAAGATTATAGAACATGAATTAGAACTCGTTCTTTGATGAGGGTTAAATTTGCTTTATGTGAAGCGCAGTCCTGTAAAACTGGTAAGAATTTTCTGATATGTGAAAATACTGGTTTTCATCTTAAACCTACACTTGCTTTATTAATAAAATTGATTTATCTTCACTGTAAATTACAATCAGTGTGACTGGCCTGGGTAAGGTTTGGCACGCATAGTAATCAGTAATAGTCAAGTGAACGCAGCAGCCAAAATCTGTCTTCAAAACTGTGATTTTTTGAAATCAGCCAGACAACCCAATACATTTGCTGATTCAATCTAATTCCACTGCTGTAGAATTTAGTTCTGAGTTCAGCAAAACCTCAAAAATAACGTCTCGTGCTTTGTTAAGTCTTCAGAAGAAATAAGCCTTGGTGTCTTTTCTGAAGCCACTGATGCCCTCATGCAGATAAAGTGTTAGCTGGCACTGTAGTTTTGTGGTTACAATGTCAGTTCTCCACCAAGGAAGACTAACAGCCTCTGGTGGATTTGATCGCTGTGGTTTTCAGACATTGTTAACACCCTGTAACAGGATATTTCCGTCATTATCCCACTCTCACCAGGTTACAGTCTGATATTATGGTGCAAGCTTCTTTGACAGTGTTGGAAGTGATTAGGATGGAATACGCGTGCCACAGCCATCCTGTGGAAGTGGACAGGAAAGCAAATTCTGGCCGTGGGGCAAAGCAGATTAGTGTGAGTGGTAAGGTCTTGAACTACTGCAGTAGAGGTAGGGGAGCCCTGTCTGAGTTCTGATTCTTGTAATACTATTTTATATTTTTTAAGAGAAACTAGATGTCTATGCCAATCTAGGAGACAGGTGCCTAAATGTTTATTGATACAATGCTGAGGGTACTGGTGCCTGTGTGTCTGTCTTGGTGTGGGTGGTGTCCTGAAGAAATGGGAGAGTTAAACTGTTATCAAAGGTGGACCTTAATGTGAGAATTACAATAAATTGCTGTGCATTCTTCTTACTCTTGACCTTGTTTCAATATTTTAAGTTGTTATTGATAGAGACCGGTGCTTTTCATCCTTGCTTGGTTAATGATTCATCTTCTCCTTTGTGTCTTCTGTCTTGAAATCTTTTTGTTCTTTTGCAACCCGTGGTCCCTAAAGACTGAGGGGTAGTCTTGGTGGAATATACCCTCTAGTTAACCAAGGTTGAAGAGTTGCATTTTTATTGTGTGGGATTTCCTTCTTTCCTCCTTACGGAAAAATACACTCTCACTACTGCTTTATATTGTTTTCATGACAGGGTAGATGAGTAGCATCTGTGTATTGACCAGTAATTGCTCATGATGGGTATTTGCTCTGCAAGCCTGCTGTTGTATGTCAGGTACCTCTGACAGGCCGTTGGCTCAGAAGGCACGTAGCCAAAGTATTCGTGTGAAATACAAGCACATTTGATTTCTATTTTGGTTAAACTATGAACATAACGTTTCTTGAATCATGCATTTCTTGGTCTTACATTCATTTTTCTCTGCTAGTGGAAAAGCTTGGAAAATGTGGTTTGTTTTTTTTTTTAATTAAAAGTTAGTTGATATAGGAGCCTTCAGATGCTTTATATGTAGGATATAGGAACCTTCAAGACTTTGCTTCTTGCTGTTTTAAATCAGGAGCAACAGACTGGGTTTGATTGGTTAAATACAATCAAAAGTCACTTTTTCATCTCCCTGTGAACTTACTACAATCAGACTGTTTCTGAATAAATGCTACTTTTGCATTTTTCTGCCACGGCTGGGCAGAACAATAAAGCGTGTCCTTATGTTCTGTTAACGTTCATGCACCTTATGTTTTCTGCGTAGCAAGGCGTGGGCTTTTACGTTTAAGTATTTGCTGTTTTTGGCTTACTGTAGCATTTTACTAAACACACTTTGATCGCACTCATTCATGGAATACATCTCAGAAAGTATTGTGTATAGAAAGCTATGTCACTGTGGAAGTATGAGCACAGCAGTTAAATATTTATGCATTCATTTCTAGCGAAAGCAGTTGCTATGTTGGTAATGTGGTGTAGCTCATATTTGTAGAAGTCTGTCTTACAAATTGTCTTCCTCAAAGAACAATACGTGGAACATTTGTGGTAACAAGAGTATACAATAAAGAGTATACAAGAAAGAAATCTGAAAGGGAGGAAATACATTTGCTATAGTTTGGGGTTAGGGAGAAGTTAGGTGAGCAAACTGTGTTTACTTAAGCAGGAAATGTGTGACAGCACTATTCTTGGAAAGAACAGGCAGAGAAATAAGGAACAGAGTGAAGCCTCATAGAGTTCGGTTTATAAGCAGAGCAAGGGTTGAAAGTGATAAAGCAGACTGAAATTACATCAGTTCTATTTTTCATTAGATGGTTTCAGTGCTATTTTTGGGGGGTTTTTTTTTGGATTTTCATTAGAGGTTTTGGAATTGGGAACATTTTCAGTGCTAAGGAACTTGAACTTTATATTTTGCCTGCAGTTTTGTTGGAAGCAAGACACAAAGTCTCCCTTATCAATATTTCTTACTAAAAATAAATTGGAATTTTCTTCATTTCTAAGTTGCATGGCTTGTATCAGGAAAAATAAAAACACTGTTCTTCCTATTTTTATTTTTTAAATTAAAAGTTACAAATTTATAACCTCTAACATTATATAATTTTACATATGTGTGTACATATGTATATATATGTATAGTTTGCTGAATCTCATTTATAAAATAAATCACCAGTGTCCCCACCCAAATCCTTAGAATTGAGAAGAAAAAATCTACAGCATTTGTCAGTTATGCAGGAAGCTTTACCTTTAACTTCTGATATTTTGAAATAATAAACAGTCTTGTTTTTCAGATCTAGCGCTGTTTACTATAGTCACAAGCTTGTTCACTTGTTTTAACTTCATGCATTTATCACTGTTATGTGTCATGGCGTAGGTCATTTATTTGTTACCTGTTGTATACAGGATGTCAAGCTAGATGAGCTAATCATGCTTCCTAGTTATAAAATAAATAAGTTGAATTCTCTTTATGCTTTAGATGATTTTCTAAAGTTAATAAAGCAAGTTTCCTTTTAAGGATTTGAAATATTGATATCAGAATGACTCACAGTATATCTTATCTTCTTTCTATTAAAACTTATGAAAGAAATGTAATATTATTCACTCTCCTTCAGGTTTAAGAAGTATTTTTTTGAAGAAACTACTTTCTTCCCAGGCTGTCATTTCAGATACCACTTTATGATTTTTCTACATAATAATTGCATATTTCCATGTAAAAAATTCCAGCTAAGTACTGTAGATTAATGCTGTGTCTTTTAATAGTAAAGGTGTTTGTATAAATAGTCATTTTAATCTATGCTATGTATTTCTAGCCTGCCTGTTTATATTTGGCCCATGGAGCTTTCTATAAATTTAGTTTTGTTTTGTTTTTTCAAGATTTTCTGAATTTTCTGGGCAAACTGAGATTATACGAACTATCAGATAATTCCAGGACCTGTGGTTCCACATAACTGTGATCTTAAAACCCTTAACTCAGTGAAACAAGTTGGCTCAAACTATGCCAAGGTAGTGAGGATATTTGAGGAGCCAGAACAATGGGGCATAGATAACAGAAAACATACATTTACTGCTTTTCATGCATAGAGAGAGAGTCTTATAATGGTTGAGGTCAATACTAGACCTAAAAGTAGAAGCTGCGACCTGGACCTCAACCTTGTGTCTGTTGTGTCAGACTGGACTTTTTCTAATGAAAGCCCTTGGTCAGGCAGAAGCTCTGTGCCGTCGGATTTAACCTGGTGCTAATTTTACCTTGCGTATTCTTGAGATATGATCTCTTCTGTGAAAAGGACGTTGTGTTACTCTGAAATTAATTTGAATGTCAGCTAAGGCTACGAATACTTGGTTTGACTGTTGGTTGGCGACAAGAAGCTCTGACAGGTATGTACCTGTCTTTTGACTTGTGAAAGGTATGAAAGGAGGTGGAGTTTAGATAGGAAGATAAATTTACATGGCCAGTCAATATGGTCAGCTGTGGGTTCATCCCTCTCAGCTAGGATAGGAGGTGACGAGGACCTGTCTGAAAAATAACCAACTACTTGTCCGTAGGGTAGGGAAAACCTCTGATAACTTGGTTCCTGGTTGTTTGGCTTTTTTCCTCTGGATGTGTTGTGTTGTATTTGATGGCTGTTTTTCCTTATTCTTGCTGTAGCATATTCAAAAGGAGCATATAAAGGATTTAATGATTACCAACTGCTAGTATAGTATTTTCTGACTAAATGTGACAAGTAAATTGTAGGAAAAAAGGAATGAACAAAACCTGTTCCATATAAAACATTGCCAAAAATTGTTTAAATAGCAATGGGGATGGTTCAGGCTAATTTAAAAATCAGTTTACTACTTTGTTTTGATGTAACCCTTCAAGTCTACGCATCGAAGGTACTGAAGGTGATCGTTAAGTTTGTTTTATTTTGAACATGTTGTTTCCGAAAAATAGTGATGCCATTTTGCATTTGTGTCAGTTCTCCTAGCAGCTCATCAAGTGTCAGTTTTATTCTGTCAGTTAAACGGCATGCGGGGAGGAGAGATAAAAGGGGCATAAACCTATTAAGCTGTAAAATAAACAAAAGCAAAACTTGAATTTGATAAGGTTGCTATATTTGTCTGTTTAACAGGGACTCTGTACGTAACTCTTATTTTGGCACCATGCTGGCGGGGGAGGAAGTGCCGGCACTGTGAGGGGCCAGCGTCTGGCCTGGGGTGCAGGGGTGGCCGGGGCAGGCCTGGCTCTCTCTTCCTCCGTGGCGGGGAGAGGAAAAGCCCTGCTTCAGCAGAAGTCGTGCCTGTCCTCTGAGGCTGGCACTGTAAGTTAGCAATCCTGCGAGCAGAGCGTGTCTGGGCCTGTTGGGACAGGGGACTGCTGCAAGCTCCTCACGCTTCCCAACCCCTGTGCTTCCTTCAGGAAAGAAATATCCCTATCTGCCCCACCAGGAGGATTCCCAGGCTGTTGGTTCCTTCCCTGAAGCGCAAGCCCTTGGAGGAGGGGTTGGGATGTCCCGGGTGCTGAGCAGGGGAAAAGTCAGGTTTGAGCCCCCACTTGGGCTCTTGCGGCTGTGTCCTTCCCGGACAGGAGGAGTGCTGTGCCTGCCTTGGCTCCATTCCTCTTCCAACGTGTTTAGTTAATATAAGGAAGGAGCGGAGGGCTTTTTACCCCTGGAACGATTGCGAGAAGGGAGAACTGCTCTAAAACTGCTGCCATTCGGACCTCTTTGCTTGGCCTCGCTTCGCCTTGAAGAGAAAGGAGCTCTGAGGCTGGCTCCCTGCTGCAGCTTGCCGTCCCTTCCCCATCAGTGGTGGTGACAACAGCTATTTGTGGAGCTGCGCTTTGAAACAGGATAAGGAAGTGATCTGATCGAGCCCTGCAAAAATAGATTATTCTAAAACAGTAACTAATTCATTTTAAAATGCTGTCCCACGAGCAATGTGTTGGCATGTTGTGGGGGTGAGATACTGATACTGTGAAGATAGAAATGAGCACCTGGGGCAGGAACTTCTCAGGCTGCTACTGGTGTTCAAGACTGGTGTAGTTTCATGGGATGAGTAGGTTTAAGTTCTTCCTGTGTCCTTGCTCAGTTCTTCAGGGTTAGATGTTAGTACTGGGCTAACTGTGGATGGTCCCTTCTCTTCTAAACCAAATAAAGGAGAGCAGGGAGTGACTTTTTTTTTTTTTTTTTTCTTTTTTTTTTTTTTTTGACTGCTAGTAGCTGTTGGGTCTGATCTGGTTTGCTTCAGTCTGCGGTGGTAGAAAGGAGTGGTAATGTAAACTTACGAAGGTTAGATGCGTTCTGAATTGGTGTTCTTGGATTTGGAGGCAAGCAGGAAATAAGTTGCTGGAGGTGCTATCAGAGGTTACAGAGAACAGTATGGTTCTTCCTTGCTGGGTCAGTGTGAAGATAAGCAGCATTAAGGTATAGCACTCAACTGACATGGAGATGTTTGTTTGCTGCAATGTATTTTTCAAAACTTGATGTGTAAATGGTTTTAACCATTTTAACTCACATTCTGAGATACTTTTCCCATGACCACGTTAGTGTCGTGAGGTCAGTGCTCCCAATGGCAGTCTGTTTAATTGTCGTTCAACCCTAACTAAATTGCACTGTAGTAAAATAATACAGATTTGACTGTAAAGTTAATGCATGTTTTATGTAACAGAAGAGTTGCAGGGAGCATCTTAAAATATCTATGGTTAGAAAATCATTAACAAAGAGCAAAGTAAGAAGCTATGACATTCACTGTCTGACCAGTACTGAATAAAGGCTGTGGACAGAATTCGAGAAGATGAGAACAATGCTTCATATTTCCACAGTTTTAAGATGTTTTTTGCATTTAAAATCAAAGAAACAATCTTTTAACCTAAATTTTGTATGTCGTAATGTTTGCTTCAATTTGTTTTGTTAAAATGGTGGGACACTGGAAGCCAAACTGTAAGGGAAAAAAATGATATCGGAGACTATGTTTTTATAGAACTATTCTTGTAAAGTCAGCTTGAAGTCTACTGACTTTGTGTTAGGTTATTAACATTATGTGTTAAAAAATAAATGAGGCTCTGATACAGTACCCCCATCTGTTTATGAAATAACTTTTATCTGCGTAGAGGTCCTACTGAAGTCGCTGTTCTTCCAAGTTGGCACATCCAGCCTGTCACCACAGATGGTATTAGTGTAGGAGCTACCAAGGAAGTGGTTTTGTGATCGCTGCTCCTGGATCACGTTTACTATCAGATTATCCTGTAATGTAACTTTGATCAAGCAGGCAAACTATCATGTTTATTAAGTTAATAAGAGTACACAATATATCATTTGCGCAGACTTAATGCCTACTGTGGGAGGAAAGGCAGTAACTATTTGGCATGAAGCCTTCCAGTACAAAATCAACCTGTCAAATCTAAACTGTATTTACTGTCTTGTCAAACCGTGACCTCAGAGCAGGTATTGGAACAATGACTTAAGTCAGTAAATTGTGCTCTGTTTTATTTACAGAATTGCTTAATATGGATTTATTAACATTTAAGAAATAATTTACTGAGCATGTACTGTTAGATTTCTTCTTTATTTCTCTTAAAAACAAAGCTTTATTTTTTTAACAATAAATTTGCTTGGGTTGGGAAGGAAGTTGCAACAACTGACTTTTTTAAGCATTATTCTGAATCATAAAATATGGCAGAGTAATGACAGTAACAGTCATTGCAGGCATTTTAATGCCAAATTCATTCATGCATGTGAGAGGTCATTTAATGGCATTGCATGGCACGTGGAATTCAAAGTGTTGATTTTCTTGCTTTGTGTAAGTAGGAAAAGGAAGTATGTTTTAAGTACACTGAAATAGACCCTTAGTAGACCCTTTATGAAGAACCTTTTCGGTTGGACAGAATCAAATGATTTTAGTAAGCTTTCCTCTCCTAGTTTATTAATTCTTATATAATGCATCTTTCATAAATTCTTGAGATTGAGGTGAATATATTGTTATGCAATTTGTTCTTTAAGCCAAAATATTACAGCTTGCAGGTTTTTTTTTTGTTGTTTATTGTAATTGTGTATTATTATGTGCTTTTCATGTGAAGTTCAAGAAGCTTTTTAATTAGGTATTTAGAGTAAGCACTTGTTTTTTCTTTTTCCCCTGTATTGCTCTTCTGAAAACTTTGTTAGGAAAAAATAGGTGGATTGTATTAAACGAAAATTAGAAGCAAAGTAAGTCCACTCTCCTCAGTTCTTAGTACCTGAGTGTAGTAGTATTTGCTTCATTTTTCTCGCTTGGCCAGTGGTTGGGACCAAAGTGGAACGCACAGGGCTGGCTTGCATGGCAGCATGCATCCTGAACTGTCACTGCTTTTCATGGAGATGCTACATTTCGCTGGGTCAGACTTGATTGCAGTCAAATTTCTGCCAGGTATTTCTTGCCCTTTAAATTAAAACTTTTAAAATGCTTTTTATATTTAAGGGAAGTCTTTGTAAAAGGCAAATAAAACTTTCAGTTTGGTTTGTTGATGTTCTGTTTCCTCTTTGCAAATTATGGTTGGAAACCATTGCTCAATTCACCCAAATGTGAAAGAGGAGGGCTCTCAAAGATGAAGTTTGTTTAGTGTAAATTGGCAGCTGAATAGGGAAGACACGGAAATTAGTGCCCTTTCTGGGAGGAAAAATGTGGAAATCAGCTGCTATATGGTCTGTTTTGCAGCAGCTGGCCCCTCACTGTAGATACATGTTCCTAGTACCTGCAAGATGTGTGATCTTTTGCCTAGTCAAGGTGTCACGACAGATACGGGGTTATCGTGGTGGAGGGGGAGGAATGTGTCTGTAGGAAAGCAGCTTTTTGACTGTGCTGCTCACAGAAATTTTCATGTTAAACTTTTTAATGTGGAAGCTTAGAAATACAATGTCATTTGTCAGGCAGACAAAGACCAATGATAGGATGAAAGGGAATAAGCCTAATAAATGTTCAAGATGAATTATTATATCACATACATGATCTCTTATTAGGGTAGGAGAAAAGAAATAAATGCAACATAGTAATGACTTCCATGCTCAATGGGAATAATCAAGGTGTCAGCTAAAAGTTGTGAGTATGTTGTTTTCATCAGTGTGCTGCATAGAGGACCAGATATTGGTGCTAAATTTAAAGAAAAATGTGGGAAAATTTGAGTTTGAATACTGGTTGTTTATCTAGCCCACGAAAGTGTCATAGGTATCCTGCATTAGCTTGGTTAGAAAAGGTGAATGAAGCCTTGCAATGGCTGTCTGCAAAGTGGTATAGCCTTACAGAACCATGCAAGAGGAAGATTGTAATAGCTGGGTTTGGCCCTGAGCCTATAAAATTAGATCATTGTTTAACTATATTGAAGTAACTGGAGATATTTATACTCATATAGATATTTAGAACCATGCAGATTTAAAAACTATATAATTTTCATTAAAATAATAAATCCTGATATAAAGCAGTCTATTCTGCTGGTTTTGTTTGTTTGTATTTCTGAGTAGTAGTCATGTTGTACTTTTAAAATTGGGATAATTAATTTGAATAAGGTATCCTAGATACCTCCACTTAACCAACATAATATGTTGGGTTTTTTTCCCTTGTTTTACAACATGATGTTTATGCAACCCAAAATTCAGTTAGTTTTTTTTTTTTTTCCCTACCCCCAGTACCTTTAAATTATGGAGGACCAGGGTTTATTAGTAGTGCTGGGAAGCTCTAGTCTTCAGCCAGGACACTGTGGTACTGGGTGCTCCTCAGCTCCAAAGGGATTTCAAAAGAAGATGAGTTAAGTTGTGCTTGATGCAGTAGTCCAGGCTCTCTCTGTGGGGATGCAGAAAGAGAGGTGAAATGATCAAAATAACAGGCTGGTTCTTTGCAGCACCATGGTGAACTAATACATGCAGTTAATTATGCTTTTTCAGCTTAACATTAATTAAAGCGAGAGGATATTAGCTTGGATGTGTTTTGGCTATCTGGATGGATAGGACACGTTTCTGATCACATGGAGAAAACTCTGGCAGGTGTTGTGCATAGTCTTGCCAAAGTCTATGAGAACCAAGAGAAAACTAAATGAAAAATGCTGTCTAGGTTTGCAATGAGATTGTGCTACCGTGCACACTCAGAAAGTAGGTGTTGGGAATAGCTCTGCAGGTCAGGTTAAGGACTCTGTTTCAGCCGCGGTGAGTTTCAGCTGAAGGCTGTGTCCAAGAAACAGCTAAAATTGGAACTGAAGACAGTTCTCAAGTGGGGGGGGGGACAAATCTGTGAGTCATCAGCACAGAGATAGATGATGGCTGAATTTGTGTTGGCAGATACTGGATCTCTGAGTATAAAGGGATGAGTGGACAAGAAAAAAAAGTCAGGCATAGAGGTGTACAAAGCTCCTGCAGGAACTTAGAAGAAAAAAATTATCTGAAGACTGTTAAATGCTAGAAGAAAACTGGAAGAAAATACACGTTGTATTTTCATTTGTAGGATTTTGTATGTTTGTTTTTGACTTCCACTGAGTGTAAAATAGAAAATTTAAGACCAGAATACTTTCAACTACTCTGAGGATTTTGTGCTCTTTCTCTTTTTTAAAAAAGAGCTTCATCCCTTAGAAAAAAAAAAAATCTAGTATGACATAGTTTTTATTGTGCAATTAAATAAATGGAATAAAAGTCAGTGTCATTTTGATGCAAGGTTATGGTATCAAAACTTTTCCAGGGCATTACTGATAATTTGTGGTGTCAAAGATGTAATATTACACATGACATGCACAAGTGTTTTCTATTAAAAAAAAAAATCCAGGTAATATATTTTGTTATGGTCCAGTTTCTCTGTTTTCTCTGAAGCTAAGGCAAAAACAGTTTAGTTTTACAACTTGCCTGCACAAGCTGCAATAGGTTTTGTGTTTATGTTTCTCTGAAATTCATACAGAAAGGACGCAAAGTTCCTCTAAGAAAGCATAAATAAGCATTCTTTTCTCTTTGTGTCTGAAATCTAATGGACATCAGATAAAGTGGAGACTTGGGTGATTTTTTTTCATTATTTTAAACATCCAAATGCTTCAAGAATATAGAGGAGCTAGGCTGATTCTGAGCAAATCCTTTTAAGATAGTGGTTTAGCAGAAGCTGCAAGGAGGGCTTCAGAATAGTGGTATCGACTTAGCTGTAATGTTTGCTCTAGGGTAATGGGTTCTTGGTTTTAGAGCTCCCCCCCTTGTCCCCTGAATTTTAGCCAGAATGTGTTTGTCTCCTGAGCAGAAGAGACACAGGATTTAGCAGGAAAATTTCATCTGGCCTATTCCTGTAAGTTGTCTCCTCTCTGGCAGCTATGTAAGACTGCGTGGGGGCATGAGATGTGTTTGATGACTCAGGCCAGAACATCCTCCTGCCTCCTCGCCGTTAACACTGCTGCTGGTGAGCTGAGGTTCCCTCTGGAGACGAGGGAGGCTGCGGGGCGCCCGGGGGTGTGTGGAGCCCTTTGGGAACTCAGTTGTGGAATTCCTCAGTGAAGACAAAGGTGGTTTGGCTGAACATGGCAACATCAGCTTTGCCAGAGCACTGGCTTCAAGAAATATTTTATTTTTTTACTTTATTTTGGAAAAATAGGTGTCAGACTGTTACACTTGCAGAAAGCTGAAAATTGCAGTGTAGGAACTGAGGGCAAATCGGAGAATGGAGGTAGAAGGTATTTGTGTGTTTGTTAGAGAGGACGTGGTAGGGTCTGTTGTTAGGACACAGGAAAAGAGAAAACGTAAGTGCTGAAAAGTTCTAGAGATATTGTGCTTAGTAAAAAATTTTTGTTTTTGTTTTCTAGTTCAAGCAGTATGCTTTTGACAGCAATAGTGAAGAACTGGAAGACTGGTTAATTATCCTACTAAAATGGAGTATTTACCAGTAGAGGTAAGATATTCTTTGAATGTACTATAGTTTTGTTTCTTAGCATTGTCTTGCAATTCCCAATACAAGTAGCTAGATTAATGGCACTGTTACACAAGCATTTCTCTGACAACAAGGCTGCTTTAGGAGGTTTTTGTACATCTCCATCTGTCTTTTCATTGCACTCATAGGTGATCTGATGCAGCTGCTGTAAAGTATCACTAAAATAATTTAAAAACAAAAACAGAATAAAGAAAAACATATTTCCTTTTCATGGGCTTTTACAATCTGGTATTTCTTTGATCCATTTTGTATTGTTGCCTGAGAAAAGATTAGTTTGGGTAACTATAGAAGTGATGAGCTAGTGTGGGGATAGCATGGACTGGCAAGGATATGTAGGAAATTTTCTCCTTAAGAAAAGGTTCACATAGATAAACCCTCAGAAGTGTAAAGGAAAGTAAAGTTTTGGTCCTCAGTATAGGATCAAGTAGCTTTAGTGCCATTTTAACTACTGGAGATGTTCAGTCTGGCTTTAACATTATTGGGTTTTGAAATGCTGTTTTGATTGTTCGTAAGTTCTAAGTAGCCACCAAGAGTTGTGAAGCCCTCTGTTTTTTCTAACCCTCTGTACTAGGGTATTCTTCTCATTCTTCTCAAATCCTCTGATATGTGTTTATATGCTGCATTAACCTCTGTTGTTCATAATGTTGTTTTCCTTAATGAAGGATTCTTCTGTTTCTTGCAGGCAGGCAGGACAAGTGTCAGTTCAATACCTCGCTTACTGAATGCTAATTATATGCCTTAAAATACAACAATCAACTCATTAAGTATTGAAATGAGTTGTGGACGTTTAATGTTATTGAAGTTAGTGCAAGTTTAGCTGTAAATTTAAATGGAATCTATACAAAGAAATATCTCTACATAAGTTTAACTTTTTAAGTTGGGTTTTCTGTGATTAGCAAACAAAAATTAAAGACAGCTTCTCCACGTTTGAGTTTCCCCTTAAATATTTAATTACTGCATTACACTTTCTATTATACAGTTCAAAGAATTCTGTTTTCCTTTGCACTGTTAATGAAAGGCTTTGACAGAAAGTAGTGATTAGGTCTGTGTCAAACCAGGACAGTGAATGGTCTCCTTCACCCAGATTAAAGAGCACATGGAACAAGCTGATGCTTGGCAAAGTTCAGCTGATAGACTACGATCCCAGATACTTGCAGTGGCATGCAGTATTGCTTTCTGGATGCACAATTTTGTCAACTGTGGCTCAATAGTCCTTGTTGGTTTAGCAATTGATACTGGAGTAAGGCAAGGGTGCCACTTTTCCAAATATTGTAAATAGTTCAGCAAGGGCTGTGTTACTGCTTAAAAACATGTGGTGCCATGTTGTGCGTGTGTGTGTTTGCTGGACCCTGTGTTCAGTCTGCAGTGGTGCCTGCCCAAGCAATTTTTAGTGGGCTGGTTGGAGATGCTGGGTTGGTTCAACAGAGCAGGTAATGAGTGGTCCAGCTAGAGCCATATCAGACACAACAGAAATATCACAAGTTCACTGGACAGCCCTTTTGACAGTAATGCAAGATATAGCTCTCACTAGCTTTTTTGCTGTTGAAGTAACTCATTTGTGAAATGGATCTTTGAGTCTATCTGAATGGTCTAGTTCTAGGTTGTTCACACCTGGTTTCTTCCTGGGGACTTGAGGGACTCTAAAGCATTTGGGAGTGACTGCTTGGCTCAGCAACTCCTGCAGGAACAGTTTTCCCTTCTCTTAGAGGAGCCAAACTGTTTGGGGACAAAGGACAGTGCCATTAGTGCTGGGGAGTCAGAGGCGTGTGATGATGTGATGTCTTCGTCCCTTGAAGATGTAGTTAGTTTCATCAAAATGCAAGCTGGTTCAGACTGCTCTATGACATCTGTTGTCCTCTTAAGTCCTTTCTCTTGTCCCTGAAGACTTTAAAGTGGGGTCCTTTCTGAGGCATTATACGGTTTCATGCCGGTTACATACGCTGCCCACAGTGTTTGTTGCCCAGGGTCACAAGCAGGTCCAGGATCTCTGCTCAGTGACAGGTCAGGTTCCATTTGCAGGATATGCTTGCATTGTGGTAGGTGAGGCACATGTGGCAATGCAGTATGGCCACCCCAGAGAATTAGAGTGCTTGAGAAAAAGCAGAACTTCTTGGTTCTGGCCTTAAAGACCACTGAGGACATCCCTACACAATCCTGTAGACAAAGCTGTGGAAGAAGGAATTGTTGCAAAGTAGTGCAGGTTATCAGTGGTAGTCCTTGCACTGCATACTGTGGCAAAACTTGCGGCATCATTCACCTAGTCTGTCAAAATCCCTTGATTCGAATTTGGATTATAATGCAGGGTTTTTAGACAAGCTGTGTTAAATACATCATCTAGATGCTGTAGTTTTGATCTGGCATGAAGGGTCCTTGATCTGAGTTCTTCATAATGTTGTAACTCAGCTTCAGAAGCAAAATTCCTCTTTCCTTATTACGTCAGTAGTACCAAGTTACTGTTTCAGTGTTCTTAGTAAAGTATATGCAGAGTCCTTGTATAGGCTGTTAAACCAAGGTCAGAATTTACTTGTTTATAGTTAAAAAGCTAAACCTGTGCTACAGTGCTTGAAGCCTTCCAGTTCCTCTACAGCAAGTACAGCAAAGTAAATCTTATCTTGATTCATATGCCAAGATAATTTAGTTGGTAGGCTAGAGGTAGCCCCTTAAGGTAACTTTGCTTTCAGGTGACTGATACCTGCTGTGGCTATGAATTTTCTGTGCCAGCTACTTTATTTTCAGTCTCAGTAGTACCACCTGCTGCTTCACAAACTTCCACATGCTTGTTTAAGCTTGTTTTCTAGAAACAGAAAAATCCCATAACCCATTCAAGCTCAGGCCCCACTAGCTGTTAGGTTTACTGCGTCTGCATTAGACCCAGAAGGAGGACTGATGTGCATGAAGGATTGACCATTTTAGGTTTTTTTTTTTTTTTTTTTGGTTTGTTTATTACTCAGACCAGACAGTGCTTGCAGGAACTAGGAAGTTTGAAGACGAGTCTTTGCAGAAGGAGTAGTCTATTTTATTAATCCACTTGATACTGTTGAAGGAAAACCAGCAGAACTTGTCAAAGTCTGTAGGATTTTAATTTAAGCATCAGCAGACAGTTGTAAATTAGCGGTAAGGTGCCAGTCCATGGCTGCAAGGAAGACAATGAGAATTAACGCTTTACTGCTAACAATGACTGACTAAGAATGGGCGTGTTGCCCTCCTTAACTCCCTCTCCAATCTCCCTGTCAAAAATTCTACAGCTCCTGTCAGTCCTTCCTCAGCCCTATTTGGCCACGTTGTAATTCAGCTGTCCCTGTCCTCATGTTAGACTTGAGGTAGTGCTACCTGCTTGGTCACTCTGCTTCAACAGGAGCGGAAAGCAGACCATGCTCTGTCTCCTTGGCAGTGTTTTTTCCTTGCCCCAGCCAAGTACCAGAGCAGAGCTGCAGTACATAGGTATCAGTAAGTTCCAAGATTGTATTATGCTGATCGTATTGTGATGCTTCTCTGATAATGCTTGATTCCTTCACAACGAGGATAGAAGTTATTGTGGGCAGGATCTGGCATGTCTTGTATTCATGTTTATCCCAGGACACATATATGTAAGGAAACTGTGCAAAATTGTGTGTAGCATTATCCTTTTTAAGGACCAGATAGGCATTGTCCCCAGCTTGTATTTTAAAAAAGTTTGTTTTCTATTTGTTTTCAGTAACTAAGGTGCTGATAAGTTTTGACTTCTTCATCCTCATAAACATGAGTGAAGTTCAGGCTATGGTAGAATTCTCCGTGGAGCTCCACAAATTCTTCAATGTGGATTTGTTTCAAAGAGGGTAGGTAGTGTGTTCTTTCACTTTATCGTTGTGTACGTCTGATTTTGGAAAGACCTTAATGGGTAATGTCATGTAGTGTTACTTTATGTATTGTTGCCTGTTTTTATAGTGATTTGAAAGTTATTTATTCCTTATTGGAAGGAATGCTTGCTAGGAATTAAAATGAAATGCTTGAGTAATTTGGCCTGAAACTTAAGTTGTAATAAAGTATTTCTTGTCTGATTGGAGAAGAGGGAAGTTCTGTAGAGTTTGAGGATAGATTTTACTCTTACCCAGGATTTTACCCTTTCATATCTTTACTGCTGTAATCTCTTTTGCTTGAAATATGATAGGCTTTTCTCTTGAATCTTTTAAAAATGTTGCTGCTCCAATTAACTTACTAATTTATCAGTTTGGCACTAGCTTCTAGCTAGCTTCACTAGCTTTTGTCGTCCACGCTATGCTGTGCCACCACAGTGACAGAAGACTGTACTGCAGAGGTCTCTTGACCTCCTCTTAACTTCACCTGGTCTCTGTAGAAGACCCTTTCACATTCCTTTAATTTGCTGTTACCTGGTTGTCCTGAGATTACTTTCTAAGCTCCTGCTTTCCCATGGCTACATAGGAAATAATCCTTTGTAGTTTACTTTTGAGTTATTAAAGCTCATTAGTCATCTAGCATTGTGGTATGTTGCTCTTCTGTAAATCTTCTAACATACTACAGTAAAAAAAGTACATATATCAGTGTTTTAGTGCCTATGATGTTTGTTTTAGACAAATCTGTTCGAGGCTGTCAGCGTTTACAGTTTTTTAAGGATATATATCAGTGTTGACTTACGATAACTGCAAAATATTGTAGAAGGACTTTACTTAGAAACATTTTAGTAACAATGAAATATATTCTTGTTTTTAACCTGGTGATAATGCAAGACTGTTTGGGGGAAAGGCCAGTTTCTTTGTTTTGTTTTTCCTTGCTGCAAGATAGATATCTTTGTGTTAAATCTCTGAGGTGGATACTTTGGGGAAGAGTGATACGAAAAAGTTAAAATTGGGAAGGAGGTCAGGAGAAAGGCGTAAGATACTGTCATAAAGTACATCTTGGCTAGCCAGCCTCTATCTTTGATGTGTTACTGTTAGTTTTCCTCTAGAGCTTATTAAAGCTAGCCGTTCTTTAAATTTGGCCTGAAGTTGGTACAGACAAGTGATAACTTATGTACACTACCATTTGCAGTCAGACTATATACAGCAAACTGGCTTTGTCCATCTTTTAGGGAAAATTGTAATTTCATACTTCATTGGAGGAAGAGGATTAAGGAAGGCTTAAGAGGTCTGGGAAAATACTGAGACTATTCTAATAACTTTGACAAAAAAGTACAGTTGCTTGAACTATGTCCTTTTTTTTTTTCCCCTCTTTGAAATCAATGGGGTAGGAGAGGATAGAATATGGCAACACGTTAACTCTAACAGAGAAGAGCCTAAAGAAAAGGAAGTCTTCAGGTTGTCTTCACCCTCTGATTCAAATGATTCCTCAGGAAGGTAGTTTGGAAGCAAAGCACAGCATTATAATTACCAGTGCTCAACTTGGCATGTTTCTTTTTAGCTTAATCTTTAAAACGCAGTAAATTCACAGAGCAAGTTGAGAGAGGTGGAATGCTGACATAATGAGAAAAATAACTAGTAGATACTGCCTCTCTGGTTTCAAGCTGAACCTTTAATTCTGGGCACATTCCCTTAGAAAGCTGTCAGACAGGAGAACGAGCTGCCAGACTAAGTCAAAAGACTGAGTAATGTGACTTCTGTAATTTCTGTCAGTTTGGGTAAATTCTAGTCTTTGTATTTGGTAGAGACAAGAATGTAATACAATGCCAGAGGAGCTCATGGATGATGGATTGAATCAGCAGAAAAGAAAGTCCTTAGTTTCGTTGTTAGCTTTGTGTTTTTGAGCTACTGCTGTGTTTAGCCTGGTTCTTCTCACCGAAAGTCAGGTAGAGAATTAATCATATTGTGAGTTTGCTTGGTATTGTTTGCATTCAGGCCTGCGCAGCTTAGCATGTCTTTCTCGTGACGTTAGAAGCATAATGACCTTCTGAATGGTGTGAGATAAAATTGTAGCTATTTCAAGTAATCACATCAAGCTGGTCAAGCTTCTTCTTAAAACTTGATAGATTTTTACCTGAACTGTTTAGTTGGAGAGTGAGGGCGGATTCTCACTCTTCTGATTGTTGGAGATGTCATAATTTCCAGCCTAGACTTCCTTCTGATCAGTTTTTANAAAGAAAGTCCTTAGTTTCGTTGTTAGCTTTGTGTTTTTGAGCTACTGCTGTGTTTAGCCTGGTTCTTCTCACCGAAAGTCAGGTAGAGAATTAATCATATTGTGAGTTTGCTTGGTATTGTTTGCATTCAGGCCTGCGCAGCTTAGCATGTCTTTCTCGTTAGAAGCATAATAACCTTCTGAATGGTGTGAGATAAAATTGTAGCTATTTCAAGTAATCACATCAAGCTGGTCAAGCTTCTTCTTAAAACTTGATAGATTTTTACCTGAACTGTTTAGTTGGAGAGTGAGGGCGGATTCTCACTCTTCTGATTATTGGAGATGTCATAATTTCCAGCCTAGACTTCCTTCTGATCAGTTTTTAGTTTTTTAGTTTTTAGGGTTTTTTTTTTTAAATTTTTGTATCAGCTTTGTCCTGTGCTTTGAATGACTTTTTCAGTCTGAATGTTCACCTTGATGTATTTGTAGATGTCAGTCATTCATCTCTCCCATTAAATATGAACTAAATAAGTTTAGTTATTTGAATTTGTGACAAGCCCCCCCACTTTTCTGTAGGGTCTACATATCCCAACATCCAATCTAAAACAGTATTATCTTTTCCTGGTTTCATAACTATTTGAAGAAATCTGCTGTATATTGCATCCGACTGTAGCATGTTTTCTTGGATCTGTATCTGTAGTGACATTGTTTCAAGAAGCATTTAAGACTATTTATGCTATCAATTTGTTGCATTAGGAATGAATTACTAGAAGCAATGTTGAGGTCCCTGTATCTGTGTGGTTCTGGGGTTACTTCAGACCAGGTTTGATCTGGTCCTCTGGACCAGATGTTTCTATCATGAGTGTATGTTGAAGTTGTTCGTACCCATGATTGGTTCAGACTTTTCTGTCCCCTGGGCTGAAGTGCGTTTTGTGACATGCAGGTCAAAACCTGTGGTTTAGCTTTCTCCAGGAGAGATCAAGTTCACGTACACGGAAAACTCCCAGTGAACTGAACCAGCAAGTAGCAAGTGGGGATCCTTGGGGAAATGCCTCAAAATCACTCTGTGATCTAAATCAATTAGTAGTGCAGACTTACCCAAAATTTCTCATAGTATTTTACTGAAGACCAAATTTACTTGAAGGGTCCTGTAAAAGACTCGCTGTTGTAATCATGTTGGACTTGATGATCTGGAAGGTCTTTTCCAACTTAAATAATTCTATGGTTCTGTGATTCTATGTTATTCTCCTAACCAACCCTTTAAAGCAGACTGCTTATTTTCTTTACTTTTAGATAACTGTTTATTATTTGAAGTAGGGGAGAAATACCCAAAGCAGACACCTCGTTTTAATAGATAAGACTTACCTGTGTGTGTAACTCCCAGCTTGTTGTAGAGTTTAAGAAGGGTTGTGCCCTTGTCTATGGAGATTCTGGTGGTTAGCTTTTCCTGAAAGTCGTGCTGCAGCTGTAAGTAGCAGAGGTATGTAATGTAGTTAAAGAACAGTTAAGTTCTTCTTATCTAATCCAGCTATCTCATTATATAATATTTTCTTATAGCTCAGCACCACACTTAAAAGCAAACTTGCTCCAGGTTGCTCTGTTGGCTTATTTTAATCTGTTGCTACATGCAGATAAGGCTTCGCATAATTTTCCTTTTTAAACTAGTGTGATGTGATCATGGGAGTTTTTGCCCGAACAGTGGCTGATATGTGAGTATTGTGTGACAAAACGAGTAAAAGAAATTGAATTGGCTGGGAGCTGTGAGACTGAAGATCTGAGATAGCAAGGCTTCAGGCTCTTTTGTCATCTTACTTCATAAAGGCTCCAGTTAGATTTGGGCTCTGTAGTGCTGACCTTTTATAAAGACAAAGGGAAATATAATGCAGTCTGAGTGAGGTGTAGACTGGAGAAGTAGAGAATGAGTTGGGTGAAAAACTGGTTGGGTGGCTGGGCTCAAAGTGTTGTGGTCAAGTGGTGCAAAGTCCAGCTTGCTCTTAATGACTGGTGGCATCCCTCACAGATTGATACGGGATCAGTACTGTTCAGTGTTTTGGTTAACAACCCAGATGATGAGACGTTGCGCCTTCTCAGCAAGTTTTTGAATGATAGCAAATTGCAGGGAATGGTTAGATACACTGGAGAACAGAGCTCTTTCGAAGGACCTAGACAAACTGGAGAAATGGGCTGATGGGAACCTCATCGTGTTAAAGGCAAATGCAAAGTCCTAAAGATGAGGTCAAATAACCCCATATAACAGTGCAGGCTGGGGGCTACCTGGCTAGAAGACAATTTTGCAGAAAAGTACCCCAGGGGTCCTGGTGGACAGTGAATTGAGCATAAGCCAGCAGAGTGTTCTTGTGACAAAAGAAGGCCCGTTGCATGCTGAGCTGTACATGAATGTAGCAGTAGGTGAAGGAAGGTGATTCTCACCTCTATTCACCGAGTGTCAGACCACATCAGGAGTCCAACTTGGGGCTTCACAGTACAAGAAAAACATCACTAAAATACTGGAATAAGTCCTTCAAGAGCGTCACCAAGATGGTGCTGGGAGAATTGATTTTCTTTAGTCTTGGGAAGGTGAAAGGGAGACCTTACCTTAATGTGTATGGCTAGAGGAGACGGATCCAGACTCTTTCAGATTTCCAGTGATAGGATGACAGGCAAGAGGCTCAAGCTGCAATATGAGACATTCCAATTGTACACAAGGAGGGGCTTTTTCACCATAAGGTTGAACAAAACAAACACTGGAACAGGTTGTCCAAAGAGGATGTGGAATCTTCTTCATGCTTGAAGACAATAAAAGCCTGACTGGACAGGTACCTGAACAACTCGGTCAGATTGGACCAGCTTTGTGCAGGTGTTTAGACTGGCTGACTTCCAGACATTGCTTCCAACCTAAATTATTCTATGATTCGAGTGATTCTTTTCAGCCTTTGTTCAAAAAAAGGAAAATGCAGTGTCTCCCAGCTANCTATGGGTTTTTTTTTTTTTTTGGAATACCCTTTTATGGTTTTGTGTATTGTGATCTAGCTTTGTTTTGAAGATTATTTCTCAGACTTTGTGATTGCACCTAAGACATACCAGTGATATTCACTGTCTTCATGCTTTTTATATTTAAAAATAAATATAAAAATAA
>VXAL01007512.1:0-18114 GCA_013399475.1 Chauna torquata | reverse complement strand
AAAAATAAAATTTGTGTGGTTTATCCCCCCTTTTTTAAAAAAAAAAAAAAAAAAAAAAAAAAGCATTGTACCAGCCTCTATGAAGAAAATTAACTCTATCCCAGCCAAAACCATGACAGCATCCCATTAGGGCCCATGCACTTAATGTATGTACAGTCTACGTAGGTATTCCCTGACCTGATCCTCTTCCACCAAAGTTACATCTTCCCTGCTCCAGCCTTTCCCCCTGGTCTCTGGAACCTGTGATTCCTGAAGGCTTGTCTTGCTGGTAAAGGCTGAGGCAATGAAGGCATTCAGTAACTCACCCTCTTCCACATCCTGTGCAACCAAGTCTCCTATCTCGTTCAGCATTGGGCCCACATTTTGCCTAGTCTGCCTTTTGTCACTGATGGATTTACAGAACCCTTTCTTGTTGCTTTTGACATCCCTCTCTGGATTCAATTCTGGTTGGGCATTAGCCCTTCTAACCTCCTTCCTGCATGTTTGGAGAGTATCTCCATATCGCTCTAAGGTTACCTGTCCTTAATTCCACCCTCTGTATGACACCTTTTTGTGTTTAAGTTTAGCCAGGAGCTCCTTTCTTATCCACACAGGCCTCCTGGCCTTTTTGCCTAACTTCCTATTCATCGGGTTGGAGGTCTGTTGAGCTTCAATGAGGTGATCCTTAAATATTAACCAGCTTTCTTTGGCCCCTCTTCCCTCCAGGGCTTTACCTCTGGATCATTATTGGGTGGAAAGTCCATGTTAGTATTTGAGATACCAGTGAACATAAATATGCATGTAAGGTGAAGGAGGAAGGATTTGTGTTTGTATTCCACTAGGGAACTTCAGTCCTGATCAGCTAGGGACAAGAAGCATGTTCAGGCAGTCTTTGTTGTTTGTGTGTGTGTATTGTTAGTGTTCATATGGCTGCACCTAAGGATGTTGCTCTCTGTCTTATCTATGTGCCTTGCAATTTGCAGGTTTTGTTTCTGTGTATGCGCATCTTTGTAATTCATGATCAGCCTCCTTACTGTCTGGGCCTGCAATCAGGAACAGCAAGAGACTCTATCTAACAAACTAGAAATGAGAAATTCTGTGGCTCCCTTAGTCCACTACGTTTGGCTACACCCTAAACAAAATGAACTCTGTGTTTTAACTACAGTTACCAGGAGTTGCTAACAGCTTTGGGTTCCTTCCTGTCCCTTCTTCCTCCTCTCCTATATTTAAAAAATATAATAATAATACCTGCATTAGCTGAAATTTCATTAGCTGAAATAAAATGAATGTTAGTAACTTGTCTTGGAATTTTCTTCCAATGTAAAAAAACATCATGCCTTTTTTTAATGGCTAAGTAATTCCCTTATTAAGTTAGTCCATTAAGTTAGTCCATTCAATAGATAGTAAATACTAGACTTCACCCCTTCAAAGATCAGTGCCTGAGTCAACCATCTGCAGTAGTCAGCTGATTTTAACTACTGAATCAGTATGCAGCAGGAGGATCCTTCAGTCTTTAAAATATACATGCAGGAATGACTTTGAGTTGTCTTGTTTATACAAAGAAATATGTAGACACAGTAAGGCAGGTAATAAACCAAAGCATTATTTCAAGGAAATGTTTGTAAAATGCTCTTTTCAATTAAGCTATCTACATATCACACTTGCATTAGCTTTGTTGAACGTCAGTGGTACAATAAAAAACAACTAATATCTCACTGAAGAATTTTTCAGTGCCTAGAGTACAGTATTATCAGTTGCTTTCCCAGGAGAAAAGTGAGCTATTAGAATGATTATGGCACGGCGAGTGGAATTTGCAGGGTAAAACCTCTTCTGTGCTAGCAGTTTGATAGATCTATGACAGTTCTGCATGACTATTTGCACATTAAAGGAGCCATGTTAAATTTGTGTTGGGGATGATGAAGACTGAAATCAAAAAGGCATACAAGAAAGAAAGGTGCAGCATAGGCTCTCCTGAGTGATCAAAGTCTGGAGTCCAGGGTTGTAACCTGATGAATTGAATGGATCCAGATGGCCTTGTCTCTTCCAAATAGCATTACACATGCAGTTACCCACTTTCAGGTGGTGGAATTAGATTTCTGTAATGAAATCATTGTGGATGCAGCTACCAGTCTGCATATATACACTATGAAGTAACTGTTTGTGCAGAGAAATGCTGTTTGTTGCACTGTGTTTGTGGTAGTTCGAATAATTGCTCTCTTAACAAACTGTTGACCAAGTTTAGGAGAGAACTGGTTTTACATCCAAAAATACAAGGGTGTGTGGTTTAAATGGTGATAATACAGAAAATCCTGAAAACCTGTTTTCAGCAGAAGGAAAGAAAGCATATCTGTAGACTGCATTGCCTTAGGAAAAACAGAGTTTCTAATCATTTCATCAATGCCCTTTTAACTGCAGCTAGCTTTGTAGTCAAAGCCACCAGCTTTCCTTAGAAATTGCTAATATATTATTTCTTACTGTCTTTTGCGTAGCTAGGCAGAGTTATACTAATGCTAATTTTTATCTGCATAATAAATATGTAATGCATTATTTAAAGTTTTATAGGGACTGATTTTATTATTCTTTTTCTGCTCAAATAGTCATCTGACAATGGGTGAAGAGGGAAATGATGGCCTGTAAAATAGAAAAATCCCTGTTGTCCAAAGAGAATTGAGCAGGAGGAAAATGGTAAGAAAAGTGCATCTCATAATGCTCTAATTTTTAAAATTTTCACTGGACTAATTGCATTGTTCACAGGTCCCTTAGCCATTGTTTCTTTTGGTTGTTTAAATTCAGTTCTCAGCCTCACATAGGTCACACTTTATAATGTCATTTGCCTTTAAAAGATGTATTAACTTTTTTTAGACTCTGTCTAACACAAATGTCATTTGATAGGTTTCTAAGTCTTATCTTATTCTAGAAGATACATTAGTAATAGTATGTTGAAAGGAACATGTCGTCTATTAATTCTAATCAGACTGTTTCTGTTTACATTACATATGCATTAGATATCTACATTTTTATTCTGGCAGTGGTCAATTGCAGTAACAGTTCAGTTTATAGGAAACTGATAACTTTCCATTATTTCAGGTGCTTGTCCAGCATGTTTTCTATGTTCCATTTTCATTTAACTTCTTTAATCATCTAAGTGTGATGTGATCTGTCCTTTAACTGACTATCTCTCTTTATTACTATTACCATGTATTCCTCCACTAAGGTCTCACAACATGATCCAGAGTCTTTTTGGATAATCAACAGCTTTTAGGAAGTATGCTTATATCACTGAAGCTCCTGGGCATGAATATCACCTGTTCATTGTCTTCAGAACTGAAGCTAATTGTCTTAGTCTCTGAAAAAATTGCTTCATATAACCCAGAAGCTGTGTTGCCTCTCAGATGTCTACAAATACTATAGATGTCTATAAATACTATAAAAAGGTGTAAATACTCTGACTCCTAATTTGACAGTGACTGAAAGGTAAAGCATACTGTACTCAAAGGAATATAACAGTGGTCACTTTTATCAACAAACAAAGAAGAAACTCCACCTCAGAATAAAACTGAGATTACTATTTTTGTAAAATGAAAAAGAAAGATTCCTGAAACGTACCTGCCCTAATTCACTGTGGTACTTTTTGTGTGTGTGTGTGTGTGTTTGAGACCTTGGCAGCTTTTCTAGGCTTGGAAAAGGCTCTCTTTTTTCTGTCTCCAAGCCAGTCTTAAAAATATGATATTTGACAGCTCAGTTGCAAAGAAATTGAAGTTTTTTAAATACAGTCCTCTTATCTTCTTGCTCTATTAATATGCTTATCTTTTCAGACATCTTAAGTCTTGGATATGAATTCCATTGTTCAGTGCTGATAGTTGAAAGGCAGTGGACTATGTCTTGGCTCCAAGTATTGTCTTGATGCTTTTCAAACATCTCCCTTCAATAACGTGTCAAACATTTAAGGGACTGAAGCAGCCACGTGGAATCCATTTCGGTATGTTTGCATTGGGCAAACTTCAGTATCTCTTCATGTCAGAATATGCAGTTATCCAAAATAAAATTCACAATTAGATCTTGTCAAGTTATAGGAAGTATTGATTCAACAGAACATTAGCATGCTGGGTGACTGCAGATTTTGTAAAAACTGTTGGCATAAAATTATGAAAACTGTTTAACTTATACAGATCAATATAAAAATAAACACAAATATTTTGTCTTTCTTCAAACAACACATCAGAAACTTCATTTTGTGATTTCAACAATGGGAATAATCACAGGATTTACTACAGGCTGGAAGTGTACGCTATAATTTTATATTATTTGTGGGAGTTCACAGTTCAATTTGCACATAGACCAGTCTATTCTAAAGCATTTACTGACAGGGTAAAATATGCACGGAAAATACATATTTAAAATATCTAGAGCTTGGAGAGTACTGTGGGAAGAACCAAAGGAATGCACTTGACCACAGGATCATGGGCTTCTGTTCAGAAATGGATACAGCTCACTAGTTTTGAAGAAATGTCTCAGCAGTATGCTCTTCAGTTGGCATGACTGGGAAGATACGCCTTTGCAGATCTGTGAGAAGTAGCCTGGCACCACAGGGAGATTGCTTTAGCCTCAAGCTGACTGCCTGTGACTAAGCAGAGTGTCTGAAGAGGAATGACTCTGTAGGTGATGGGCTATCACCTCCGACTCTACCAGAAGGCTTCGAAAGGAACTCTATTTAGAGTTGTCAGCCTTTCTCCCATTGCAGAAGTACTTCCAGGAGGATTATGCAGACCTAATCCAATGTTCATGTAATGAATGGGATTTTAACTGCCTTTAAAGTTCAAGTAAACTCAGTTTCCTAACTCTGAGTTGATTTTCATAATTAATCAAATACTGTAATTTTTATCCCTATTCTTGTCCGTATTTTTATTCTTCAGGAAAGGCAATTATTCCTTTGAAACCCTTGCTGCTGCCCAGTAAACTCAACTCAAGCCAGCAAAACACATTTGAAAAATATATAAATACATGACACTAAGCCCTGAAAGCTGAGAAATTGACAATCAAGGAAACTCTGGGAAAAGAACGATATAGACTTGAGAGTTCTTGGTGTAAAATACACCAAATTTCACCTTGTGTTGGGTTGACCTTTGCTGGTTGCCACACCTTCACCCAGTCACTCCTCCTTCTCAACAGGACAAGGGGAGAACATAAGATGGAAAAGCTCATGTGTGGAGATAAAAGCAGAGAGACTACTTATCAATTACCATCATGGGCAAAACTGACTCAACTTGGGGAAAATTGATTTAATTTATTGCCAATTTAAAACAGAGTAGGATAGGGAGAAACTGAAAAATAAAATAAANTGACTCTTCCACCTCCTCATCCTGTGGAGTGGCGCAGGGAGATGAGGAATGGAAGTTGCAGTCAGTACATAACAGTTCATCTCTGCCACTCCTTCCTCCTCACACTTGTCCCCTGCTCCAGCAGGGGTCCTTCTCATTGGCTGTGGTGCTTCACTAACTGCCTCAGAGTAGGTCCTTGCCACTGGCCACAGTTTTTCAAGAACTGCTCCTGCAGGGGTCCTCTCCCGAGGTACCACCCTTCAGGAACAGACTGCTCCCCAGCATGGGTCCCCAGCATGCCACAGTTCCTGCCATGTGGCTGCTCCATGGGCTGAAGTTTCCTTCAGGGTATGTCTGCCTGCTCTGACATCCTCCTCCTTATGGACTGCAGGCAGCAACCTGCTTCACCATGGTCTTCTCCACAGGCTGCAGGGGTACTTCTGTTCCGGCGCCTGGAGCCCCTCCTCCTCCCCCTGCTTCTTCACTGAGCTTGGTGTCTGAAGGGCTATTTCTCTCACATCGTTTTTCCTTTCTCCATTGCTGGGCAGTGATACTCTGTTTTTTAAATGCTTCCAGAAGCACCACCAGCTTCACTGATGGGCTCAGATTTGGCCAGTGGTGGGTCTGTTACAGAGCTAGCTGGAACTGGCTGTGTCCTGTACAGGGCAGCCCCTGGACTTTACCAACCTGGCAGCTCCCACAGATGGCAAAACCTTTCCTTGCAAACCCAATACAACTACATATTTACATCTATTCACAGCCAGCCATGCATATGAGATACAGACACACAGTGCACTCACACAGATACAGCACCAGCAACGTCATCCTGTTTCCCTCCCTGGCTGACCAGAGTGGTGGTATGTTAGTGGAAATATATATATCTAGGTATAATCTCTAGCAGCTGACTGTAGACAGTCTAGCACACTTAGCAGCTGGCCCACGGATCCCAGAGTCTCAAGTGTCTGCTGGTCCATAGCAGCCCGTGCAGCCACAGCCCCAATCCAGTTGTTACAGTCCATCTCACTTACATGCACATGCACGCACATACTCACATGGTCTCTGGCATTTGGCTGGGACTGGCCTCATTCCCCCTGTAGCCAGCTCCTCCCATGCTCTTACCACTAGAGATGTGAACACATGCCTAGCTCTTGGGCTGCTCCACCTACTCACTAGCTACTCCAGCTTGCTCTCTGCTAGTGCTCACACATTCACTTGCACACCCACACACACTGCTGTTACTGGCACCACACGCCCATGAGCCCGCTGACCTGTGGTCTGACTCCAGTTGCTGGCATTCAGACCCCATAGGCATACATGCACACAGTCCCTTCACCCAGGAGATTGTTAAAAGTGAAGATTAATGAGAAGACAGGGAAGACTGTTCTAGCAGTCGCTCAGCAAGGCCAGACAAGTGTACCAACCATCACACCATTAACAAAGAGCCCTTTTCATTGCCTTATCCCTCTATTTTCCCATCCTTATTTCTTCCCAAATCACCTAGATTACCTTTGCCTGCCTTTGATTCATCCCCTAAACATCCCATTATAAATCTTGTGCAATTCTCAAATGCTCTTCCCTGCATCCCATAATACTGTACAAGGCAATGACTCACCAGCAGTCTGAAAGCTGCTCCAGAGAGTTTCTCCCATTGACTCATCATGATATGTTTCATGCCTAGACACGGTATCTGAGGGTGTTTTGAGACAGCCCCCAGAGGGGCCTGGACAGGGCATGCCTTCTCCTAAGTCCTTAATTCGGTTCCGCCTTTCCTTACTTTATGCACATTGTGCTCCAGTGGGCTTGTGATGGGCCTGTGATTGGCTGCTGGCTCCGGTGTTGGGCCTGGGAGAAGTTGATACAAGGTATAATTTGGGCTTCTGCAGTTACCATTGTCACTGTGCTCCTGTGTGGAAGTGCAGGTGAGCTTTTCATTGAATAACCTGACGAAATATATCATTTGCTAATAACTTATTACCTATATGAACTCTATTGGTTGAGAATTTACTCGATGTTTCTTACCTTTGCTATGTTAACGAGACTTGACAAATGTCCATTACTCATGTGATGTTTAGGAATTTATGATTACACCTTCCTTATTATTGTCCTCAACAGAAGAGTCCTTTAATGCTCTAATCTGACCGAGTTCATTGAATCTCTAAGCCATTTTTCAGCAATTTAATCAGCTTTTTCATCCTTTTATTTAATCCTGCTGCAATTTACCGGCTTCCTTCTTAAATTTAAATTATGCTCCTGCCTTAAATTTTTGAAACAACCACAATCTTCTTTTTATATAAGCAGTGTTCACAGTCTCTTTGACCTGTGTTGTACTGAGAGATCACACTTACCTGATTAACATCTCTGACCCCTAGTATTTTATAAAGCTGTTGCTTCTCATTTTAGACTATCCTCTCCCTTTAAAAAGATTCTCTATTCTTTATACAAAAGTCTTTGTTCTTCACTTGTATCCTGCTCACCAATCTAGATCATTCTGGATCAGTAATTTGTGTTCTTTGCTACATATTATCTGTGAACATTTATATTGGTTCCAGTTCAGCGATAGAAATGTTTTGGCACTCAGGTTCAAGAACAAAATCATGTGAGACCCTGCTAGAACAACTTGTTGATTCCTCCATTAGTTACACTTTCAGTCTTAACAGCCAATTTGCCATCAGTGTAGTGAAAGCCATGCTGAGCTGGCACCAGTTCCATTTCTGATATGAAATGGCATATGAGTGCCCTTCAGAAGTGCCGGTACACCCAAGTGCTCTCACACTATTACGTTCATCAACCGAATTTTTACAACACACAATGTTAATACAATAAATCTGTTTTCCAAATACATTTATTGAAAAATAGCCTCAGGTTCATAATAATTAAAATTTTGTTTTATCATCTGGCCTTGTTTCTTAGTAATCGAAACATGCAGAGCTGTTCTAATTACATTGTTTAGTGTTAGGCAGAAAAGGCTAAGATCACCTATGCTATTCCATTTATCACTTTTAAATATTAGCATACTACTTTCCTTTCAGTCTTCTGAAATATCCAGTATGGTACAATATGTATTGAAGATGAATATTAATATTCCAGAGTGCCTCTCATCCAAGTCTTTTAATACAGTTGGTTGCATGTAATGTGGACTTGGTAGTACAAAAATGTCTAGGTTTGACGGAGGCCATTAAATATTCTCCAGAGTTGGTACTGAATAAAAGTATTTTGTCATCCTGCTAAGAAAGAACTGTATCATTTGGCTTTCTAAACACTCCAGGCCTATTACGTATGCATTGCTGACAAAGCAACATTCAATACTTGTCTTTGAGATAAAGTAAAAGGACTTATTTTATATTCAGGGAAAGATTCTTTTTCTTCTCATCAGTATAAGCATTCCTCACTTAGGGACTGACCCTGCCATTCTCACTCATAACTGAAGCATATGCTGAAATTGAAATCCATAATCTACTGACAAAGTAATGAGTAAAAGGAATAATCTTGGCCTTGGAGTATTTAAAGCTTTAACAATTGTACCCTACCACATGGTGATTTTTTAAGTGTTTTTTTCTTTTCTTTTTTTTTTTTAACAGTTATTGTTGTTATTAAACAGCGGATAGGATTTCATTAAACTTGCCATGTTCATTTTTTTAACACTGCAATGGTACCTTGGATATTTCCAAGGTATTTCCATTTCCTTGGATATCTCCATTTTTCACTAATAGCAGGTTCCAGACCATTATCCGTGAATTTGACTCTGGAGAGTCTTTTGTGTGTAGCAGTTATTAGACTCATTATAAGTTTTTAGTGTGTGTCTTTTGAATCTGGGTTACAACAGCTATATCTATTTTAAATTTTTTTTTTTTTTTTGGATGAAATAATTGAAAGCTATAACACTATAGTAAGTAGGGCATTCTGTGTAAAGTCTGTTGAAGAATTTACAATAAAATGCTTAAAATTTTTGTTAGACCTTATGCTGCAGTAACTCTGTGTACTTCAAAGAAAAGTTATACTCATTCATCCTAGTATTCCTTCAAAGGAAACAGTCTGTAATAGCTGCAAACATTTTTCTTAGCTTAACATATTTTCTGAGGAAGACTTCTAATCACTCGCTGCAAAGGGTTTTATATTTTTTTCTTTTTGGCCTGAAGTTTTTACTTAACATCTTTCAACAATCCTTACTACCAGTCTAGATATTTACATTCAGATCTTTAATTAATTTCGGTTTCCCACAAATTAATGTTTTGTTCTTGCTGTTTCTTTCATGAGATAATTGATTACTTAGAGAAGAGGCATTGCAGAGATGGTTTGTTTTTTTTTGAGCTTTAGTATTTGATGTGATAATATATTGGAAAATACTATTTAAACCAGAAAGAAAAGAGAATACTTACAGGTAGGGGAAATTATATAGGAAAATGACTCAGTGAGAGACAATTTGAACGTGGTGTTTGACTGGTAACTAGTTAACAACCAATTGCTAGTGGAGTTCCTCAAAAATTGATTTTAGGACTGCTTGTTTTAAATATTGTTATTTATATGGAAAAATTGGAGTAAACTAAGCAGTATGAAAGATGAGAGGTGTTTGAATGAACCTTAACAGATTAGAGCTTCAGCATCCTACTTTGAAGGTTATTTCTGTAGAATTAATAGCAGTCTACCATCAAGGGACAACCATGAACAGGCTAAGTAAAAATTATTTTTGGTTTCCTACTTCTTTATTGGCAAAAGGATCTACCTGTTTATAAAGAAAATTTATGAGAAGGAGACAAGTGGGAAAGAAAACTATGAATCCTAAATGAAAGAGAAACAAAATTAATGATTCACTATTTGATCATGAGAAAACAATTATTGATGTTAAATAAATTTACTTTGCACTTTAGGCAGGTGGGATTAAAACTGCATGCAAAGAGTCAGCTCTTCTGCATTTATACCATATTTTGGAGGACATCCACTGTGTTTAATAGAAGGAATTTTATTCCATGGCTCATTGTCTCCTTAACCACATCTGGTTATCAAGATTTATAGCTTTTTCTCTAATTTGTTTCTTTTTATGTAAACAGGCACATTTCTTCTTTCTCCAACACTACCTCCCTCTTGAAAAGAGGAGGAAGAAAAGAAGGAAGTGCTCAAAAGATGCACTTCACCACTTTATTTCCCAAAGAGAGAGAGAGGGCTAAGCTACTTATACTGTGACCATAACCTATTCTGTTGATCTAATCTGTCTCATGGTTTTCTTGAATTTCTCTTAGCTATCCATATAGATTAAGGTCTCTTGCAGTTATGGGAACATCTTTTTATACATATTCATGTACTATGTGAAGTGAAGCCCCATTTTATTTGAATAGCAATTATGACACCTATAAATGTTGTTTAAATTCAATATATAGAGAGTTTTTAATACAAAGTAGTATATTGCATAAGAATTAACTATCAGGAGTTTCATAGTTATTTTCACAATTGGAGGCTGTAACCTTCCCACAAATCAGTAAGACCATTTTCACTGATGGACATGTTCTTTAGAAAAGGTCCCAACTGCAACTTCTAGATTCTTCAAAGAGAGCAGATTGGTTCTGGGACCACTACAGTCCAGACCTTTAGGACTTGCTGCTCCTTCTGTGCTTTTGGAAAGCAATTGAAAAGTCACATCATTCTTAGCACTTTGGACTCTTACTTCCTCGTAGCTCAGATAAACCTTAAATCTTTGAAAGTTCTTTATTTTTAACACAATGTAGGTTTTTCTCCTCCATCAGTACATTTTCACACATGCCAACTTCTGTTTCTTTGTCTAACACAGGAAATTAGAGAAAAGTGAACTTTGGATTGGGAGACAGATACTGCAGAGCTCTTTTATTTGTTTTGCCGTTACTGCCAGGGAACAGCAGGAGTGAGGGAGCTCCAGGAGAGAAAAAAGAGCTCTTTTCTCTCCTGAGGCAGGGGCAGTACTCTCCTTACCTGGACACAGACCCACCATAGATAAGCAAAGTGCACTACATTTCTATTACCAAAGAACGTTATGCCCATTAGGAGCATAACAACACCAACCTGCACTGACAAAAGAACAAGGAAGTGTAGAGAGTAACCTTATGCTCTACACTGTTTAACAGAGAAATTGAGATGCTAAACACTGAATCACCAAAGTGGAAAGAATCCAAGGGAGATATCTAAAGAGTATATTATTTAACAGATTCCTCTGGAAGTGCATATTAACCCTGTTCTAATATTCTGTCCTGTTTCCTACATATTCCTTAGATATTCCACTCTTGTAACTCAAAATGTGCACTTTCTTCTCGCCACAAAATATGCTTTTTTCTTCTATACACTTCCTACCGTCTATATCTTCTTCACCTCCAATTTCCACTCCCATGTATTTTCCTTAAATGTTACTTAAGCTTCTCAGCCCCAGAAACTAAAACATCTCATTCTGCTGGTGTCACTCTTTCTCAGGCTTGCTGAACAGTAAGGGTGCTTGCTGGTTCACAGCTGCACAGATGCTTAATAACCAAACAGTACTACCAAATGTAAATGGGAAGAGCTGAGTTCTCTTTGACTCTTTCGCAATGAGGTGCTAATACAGTGTCTTCCAATTGTTGCTTCTTTGGAACGAAGCATCTTTGATGTCTCTACCTTTCTGTCAAATGTGATTTAATAGTTTTAGAAAGGGAATAGAATGGTAGAGAGACAGAATGGCTGTGAGCTTGCATGACTTGTTTTCTTTGGCAGCCAACCTAAAATAAACAATTTTAAATAGACAAGTACAAGAAGATACTTCTACTATATTTTTTGCTACTGTTGTTTTTAAAACAAAGGAACATACAAGGAACTGGTAATTGTGTTTTGGCTGTTATGTCTTATCAGTTGGACTTAACTTAAGGAGGGCCCTGGATACTTAAATTCAAGACTAAGCAAGTCTTCTGTTATTTCTACTTTTCCATGATAGCTCATTAAATATGCTTAATTCCTGGTCCTTCTATAAAATGCTGCATTATACATTAGCATACTCACTTTGTATGTTTGTTTACTTCTGACTTTCAGATTAAGTCTTCACAGTTTACAAGCAAAAGCAGATATGTTTCCTAACACTGAGTTCTACAAATCCAACCTGGGATTTTACCAGCTCACATATCACCATAGAGTTTCAACTGTCAAAACTTGGTTAATAAGTTTTACTGATGGTGCACAAACAAGATGAACATCTCAGATACTTTTGCCAGAGCACGTTGCTAATCTGGCAACTAGTAAATATTTACTACACTCACTGAAGCATGTAGTGGCACCCAATGTGTTATAGAAGAAAAAGGTTTTTTTTACATGATCAGTTTTCTGATTGAGACCACCCTTCAACATATTTAGGTGCTATTTTTTTATACTTTTACATAGCTGATGTTAATACTCTATTTTCGAAGGAAAACATATGGAGCATGTTAATTTTTGTAAACTAACTCGTGACCCTTGACACAAGACAAAGGGCGAGATTTTTTTCTTTTCTCTCCTTAGGCATCTGGAATTAAAGATAACTGTTGAATGTTTATCCAAACAAAGCTTATAGTCAATCATTTTCACTGTAGTTGTAGGGACTTTCAACATTAGCTGGAATAAGATTCAATCAACACTTAAAGTGTAAAATCAAGTTCATGTTTCTGCCATTACAAGACATTCCAGACAGGAATGGCAAGTGTGAATTTTCTATCTGAATTTGTCTCCTCTTTGTTCTTTGGATCCTCTGGATCCAAACTCCTCTTTCAAAGTCCATCTCTAATTGTCATATATACAGTTTAAAGAACATGAACATTAGATCTTCTCATTAACCATTGGAAAGAATATGAAAAATGTTTTTAATTTGTTCTTTAGTTATTCATTCCATTGTTCTGCTTATTATATTTTTGTTGTTCAGTTGGGGACTTTCTGGTTTTTGTTCATTTGTCTGTTTACAAATTAAATGCTGACTTTTCATTTTAAAGCTCCTTACTCAATATTACTCTGTTTACCAGATCCACACATTGGGGTTTTTAATGTCAAAAATGTCTCCCAATAGATAGGAGTCACATAAATAAGACTGCTTCAGCATTCCCTAGTTCTGAGGAGCATCAGGGAGTCAGAGAAGGAGATCAACTGGTGGAATCATACTTTACTATCCCTGATGTGTCAGCCAGTCATAGCACAAGAAATGAAGGACCCCTTATCCTCTCACCACCAGGCAGTAGGAAGGGATCTAAGAGACAGGGGGAATGGAAGCAGGTTCCTGCTTCGGGCAACAGGCAAATCCCCTGCCTGCCTACCTCATCTGCTTAGGTGCCCTTACACAACAGGAATGAAGCTCTGGAACTTGATGGACAGGCAAACGGTGATGTGCAGGTTGGAGGGGTTGCCTAAGGCAAGTCAGCCTACCCCCTATATAGTTGTTGTCATAGGGGACTCCCTTCTGAGGGGAACAGAGGGCCTTGTATGCCAACCGGACCCAACACATAGGGGAAGCCTGCTGCCTCCCTGGGGCCCAGGTAAGGGACATTACTAGAAAAGTCACTTGCCTCATATGACACTCTGATTATTATCCATTATTGCTTTTTCACATCGGCAGTGATGAAGTAGCAAAGGGAAGTCCAAGGGCAATCAAGAGGGACTGTAGGGCTTCAGGGCAATTGGTTAGAGGATTGGGGAACAGGCAGTGTTTTTCTCTATCCTTCCAGAACCAGCAAACAACATTGAAAAGAACAGGCAGACCCAACTGATCAATACGTGGCTCCAAAGCTGGTGTCATCAGCAGAATTTTGGGTTTCTTGATCATGGGATAGTCTGCATGACACCAGGCCTGCTGGCACCAGATAGGTTGCACCTTTCTCAGAGGGGGAGAAGTATTGTTTCTCAGGAGTTAGCAGGGCTGATCTATAGAGATTTAAACTGGATTTGAAGGAGGAAAGGGATAAAACCAGGCCGGCTGGTGATAAGCTATGTGATTGCACACCAAAATCTGAGGGACTGTGTGCTAATGAGATCCTTCAGTCTGCTCCATGAAGTTCTGGCTACAGTGAAGCACATTTGAAATGTTTCTGCACCAATGCATGTAGCATGAGGAACAAGCAAGAGGAGCTAGAAGCCTTCGCTCAGTCCCAGAGCTACGACATCATTGGCATAAGCGCAACCTGCTGGGAAAAGTCCTGTGACTGGTGTGTTACAGTGGACAGTTGTAGGCTTTTCAGAAAGGACAAGCAGGGCAGGCATGTTGGGGGGTGGTGCTGTATGTAATGGAGGGGCTGGACTGTATGGATCTTGTGGCTGGTGATGACACTGTTGAGAGCCTCTCACGGATTAAGAGACAAGCAAATAAATCGGTTATCATTGTGGGAGCCTACTATAGACCACCCAGCCAGGATGGCAACACCAATGAATTATTCTTTAAGGAACTAAGAGGTACCTCTAGATCAGCCACCCTTCTCCATATGGGTGACTTCAACTTGCCAGACATGAACTGGGAATGCAACACAACTGATATGAACAGGTCTAGGAGGTTCCTAAAACACCTTGATGATAACTTCTTGGTACAGGTACAAATGGAGATGACTAGGAAAGCTGCCTTCCTAGGTCTGTTGCTTGTGAACAGAGAGGGTCTCGTGGAAGAAGAGGCGACTGGTAGCCGTCTTGGCCATAGTAAGAAGGAAGTAGTCAAGTTAGAAATCTTTGAGGATAGAAGGAAAACTGCTACCAAAACTTCAACTCCGAATTTGAGGAGAGCAGACTTCAGGCAGCTCAGGGACCTAGTTGGTCAGGTCCTCTGGGAAACTACATTTGAAGACTTTGGGGTCCATCAGTGCTGGTCAATTTTTAAATACCACCTCTTAAGAGCACAGGAACAGGCAATTCCAGAATATCAGAAGTCAAGCAGGTGGGGCAGAAGGTCAGCTTGGCTGAGCAAGGGTCTTCTAGAACTTCAGCAGGAAGAGAAAGTGTATGGCCACTGGAAGTGAGGTTGGGCAATGTGGGAGGACTACAGAGATGCTGTTTGCCTTTGTAGGGAGAAAATTTGTGCAGCCAAAGCTCAACTGGATTTGAAGCTGGTCAGTACTGTGGGAAACAACAGAAAGGTATTTGTTTGTTTGTTTGTTTGTTTTGTCAACTGGAAGCTGGCAAACATTGTTCCAATTTTCAAGAAGGACAGGAAAGAAGACCCTGGTAATTACAGGCCTGTCAGTCTCACTTCAGTGCCTGGTAACATTATGGAGAGAATTATTCTGTGAGATATTCAAAAACACTTTTTGAATACCACAACCAACATGGGCTCACGAGAGGAAGGTCCTGCTTAACGAACTTAATTTCCTTTTATGACAAAGTTACCCATCTAGTTGACCAAGCAAAGCCAGTTGATGTAATCTTTTTGGATTTCAGCAAAGCTTTCCATGTTGTTTCTCACAATATCCTTCTGGACAAAATGTCCAGCATATAGGTAGATAAATATATAATATGATGGGTGAACAGTTGGCTGTTGGGTAGGGCTGAAAGGGTTATAGTAAATGAGCTTACAGACTGGCAGTCAGCCACTAGTGGGGTTCTGAAGGGCTCCATTTTAGGGCCAGTCCTCTTTAATGTTTTCATAAATGACTTGGAGGTAGGACCGTAAGGTATACTGAATAAGTTTGTGGTTGACACTAAATTGGGAGCTGTTGACTCCCTCAAGAGTAGAGAGGCCTTGCAGAGAGATCTTGACAAATTAGAGGGCCAGACAATCACCAACCTCATGAAATTTAACAAGATCAAGTGCTGGATTCTGCACCTGGGAAGGCGCAGCCCTGGCTGTACGTACAGTCTGGGGGACGAGAGGCTGGAGAGCAGCCCTACAGGAAGGGATCTGGGGTTCTGGTCGGCAGCAAGTTGAACACGAGCCAGCAGCGTGCCCTGGCAGCCNGGCCTGCAGCTTCCTCACGAGGGGAGCGGAGGGGCAGGCGCTGATCTCTGCTCTCTGGTGACAGCAACAGGACCCGAGGGAATGGCATGGAGCTGTGACAGGGGAGGGTCAGGCTGGGTGTTAGGAAAAGGTTCTTCACTGAGAGGGTGGTCGGGCACTGGAACAGGCTCCCCAGGGCAGTGGTCACTGCCACGAGCCTGCCAGTGTTCAGGAAGCATTTGAACAACGCTCTCAGACACAGGGTCTGATTTTGGGGTGATCGTGTGTGGAGCCGGGAGTTGGACTCGGTGGTTCTTATGGGTGCCTTCCAGGGATATTCTGTGATTCTAGGATTCTTGTTAATCATGAAATCTTCATGCATCTTCATTTAACTTCCCATTGGAAAAATATGTCTTAAGACCAGTTTACTAAAGTTAGAGGAAACTTTAAGCATTATCCTGTAAATAATTTTCCATATGATTGGACCTTGTAAAAGTTTAAATTTATTTTTTCTTTTGTGTGCAGGATGACCATGGGTGGCTGAATCATAATCCATAATCTAGTGACTACAGGAAACTTGCTAGAGGTGTGACCCTTGGCCTGTACATTATGTAGATTGTAGCATCCTTGATACAATAAAATATGGCAGACAGCTGAGAATGGGATATGACTGACTGATGTGTAGATGGGCCAAATGTGACACTGGGAGCAGCAGAGTAGAAAGAACTGATAGATAATTGTAAATCAATAGCATTAAATGACACAGGTGACTTGTGGAACATACTCCAAAATTGAAGAGAAACTGAAAGTACCTATGCTTTTAGATACATATGTATATATAAACAGTTAAAACATCAGGTTTCTGGGTGGGAGATTACCACAAAATATTTGTGGTTAGATGATCAGGAACAGAAATTCCTAGAACATATGGTAAAAACAATGCGAGAAAACAATGTTACGTGAAGATCTACTGACAGTTATTTTTCCAGTCATCAAACCATGTAGCACTTAGCTAAGAATTCAAGACTGAGAAGAGGAAAAGCATATTATCAGGTTCTTTATTATTTTCCAGAAACTTGTTACTAATTACTAATTTACTAATTGCTATTCCTATGTTCTTTCTAGTAAATTCGCCAGTGCAAATATGAGTCATGTGAGTACTTGAAGATGGGGAAAAAGTGCAAGATTCCTCCTTCATAGGAGGAATTTCTTCTTTCTCCCTTCTGTTTTGGAAATGACATTAAATAGAATCCAGCCCTATTCTATTCACATAATAAAACAGAGAAAAAAAGAGGCTGGAGGGAGGGAAGGAGGGAAATGGCATTACACATTTTAAAACATGTTTTTTCCCCTAGATGTTTATCCGCTTCAGTGATTCTTTTTCTTTTTTTCATTTTTTTCTTTTTTTTAAATTGGAAACCTTTTCCGCTTTCAGAGAACAATAAATGGACATCACTGGAACAAAAGGAGAACACAAAAGTCAGCTACTACCTGTTGGTTTGGGCATTCAGTCTTTTTGCTTGTTTGTCTGATACCCTGGTACATTTGCTTTTTAAGAGTTTGATATGTGAAAGATGCTGAAAATTTAAAACAAAACTTGACTCCCCAAGAATCAGAATTTTTTTCAACAACAATTACAAAGCAAACCTCAAAATTTTCATGCTTTTCTTAGTCTCTGCCTTCTCATTCCTACTTAGCTCTATTTCACCTGCTATAATTCTCATTTGTGTTTCATCTGTTTCTTCTCCACTTAATTTAACTGTATTTTCTGAAGAAGGTCTGATTCAGTACATCACCTGATCATACTCATCATAACCAGTGTCTTTGCTTCTTGGTCAACTCTAAATACTGTTTTTCTTACTTCCAACATCACATGTGTCCCAAGTCTCTACAAAAGCTGTCTTATGACAGACTTCTTTTTCACAGAAATCACAGGATCACAGAATAACAAGGTTGGAA
>VXAL01007511.1:73432-89700 GCA_013399475.1 Chauna torquata | reverse complement strand
ACCCTCCCGAAAATTGTCACTCATTGTCCAAGTCAAGTTTATGTTTCCTTCTGTGGTTGGCCTTAGCAATAATTCCTGTTTAAATCTCTACATAGAGGACACATTAAGTAAAGGTATCATTTTTGTTCATCTGGGATCTGAATACTGAATGGAACTTATATGGATTGTGCTGGCTGATTGCACTGGAATGTATTTCACCCAAATTTTGTTGCTATCATTTCTGCTGACCCAAAATATAATTTGAAAGACATTTTCAAGATTTCTAGACTGGTGGGTATTATTTTGGCTTTGTGAGATAGATTAAAAAATTACCATCACTCTATTACAGATATACAGTCATATTTGGCTCTCAGAGACAGAAGGGCGGATTCAAAATAGCTTTAAAAAACATGTTTATTGCTTTCTGTACCTGAGAAGAGACTTTGTTACCGTCTAGCATTACAAAGGCAGTGCTCAATAGTCATGGCAGAGACATGAGTGCAGTCATTTTAAACTCCAGAAGCTGGGTCCAAAACAAGTCTAAGAGGAATTTGGGTCAGTATTGCTTCCATATGAAGGCTCCAGTCATGTTTCCGTTGCAGTTTTGCTAGCTGAGATGTGCCTTCTACTATAATAGACACTTTCACAGGGATTAAATATGTTTACATTTGTGGTTACTTTGAAAGCATTATGAAACTTTTTATTTAATTAAATTAACATTTATTCTCTTAGTGAAACATAATGTGCATTCTCCCTTTATATTCATTCTTTACCGTAGGCAATTTGGATAACATGGTTAGGTTGTTAGGAAAGATTAGCTTCACCTGAGATTGTGCTAGCTTTGCAAAATGTTTTCTTTCACATCCTTTCAACTCTTGAGTATGTTTGGTAGACAATGAATAAAACATATCATCCTGTAGGCTAGAATACATCTAATTGCCGTCTATCATATTTCAAGGGAACTCAATCAAACGAGTTATTTCCTTATACTTTAAATATGTTGCTTAACCTTTTAATTCCTTAAAACAAACAAACAAAAAAGTATCCTAATTGTACTATATGGTAGAAATAAACAAAGTAGAAAACATATTTTTGTTTCATGGCCCTTATCTTTTTATTTTTCTCCTATGAGAACATGTTGATAAAATAACAATAAATGTTCAGGCTTCACTGATCACACAGTAAACTCAAAATACTGGAAGGAGAAAAAAAAAAAGGCTTAATGAATGCTTTTATTATGCAGAATTCAGAACTGTCCTGATTTTTTGCAGGTTTGTTATTCTTTGTTTATTTTATATTTTCCATATCCCACCATATAAAAATAGGCTAGCACTATGGGTTTCTTGTCACTATTTCACTTTATCTTGGTCAGAGCAGATGGAGATGTCCATTTCCCTGAATGATTAAAATGGCATTAATCTATGCTTCACACTATGCTTCATTAAGCATGCACCTGTGCAGTATCCAGGAAGAAACCGACTGTAGGAATTAAAACTTAATTACTTAAAACACCTTTTCTGTTGTAGATGGCTTAGCAAGTTAATTAGCAGAGATAATGAGTTGAGTAACAATGTGTATGGGCATTTCCTAGGGCTTGGTAACTGGGAAAACACAGCTAATGCTGTGGCTAGGCATTATAGCACCCTTTAAAATAAAGGTCTGAAAACATTTTTTTATTCTCCAGCTTTCTCAGTGCTCAAGTGGCTGCACTATAATACATATTGAAGGGTTAGCATAAACATGCTAATAATCCAGTTCCCCTTTAAATTTACCACTGTAAAAGAAGGTTTCAAAAATCTCTTGTCAGTTTTTAAACACCATGGTGGCTATTCCTTAAGACATGGCTGAAGTCATGGCTATTCTGAATGAGTACAGGATAGTGGTATGGGAAATTTCATAACTGTTGCAACTTCACTTTGGTATGTGTAATAAATGGGATTTCTAGATAATACATTTCCTGTACTATTAGGTAAGTCATGCCTGGAATTGGATGAATACACTCCCAAGGATTTGGTGTCCTTCCCAGACCTCCTACTTCTCTTCCTCCTCAGACACTGCCACTCCCCCATGTCAGCTAATCCACCAAAAAAAGCATCTCTTTACCTCTCTTCACCTGTACGTTCACTATTTGTTGCCACTTCATCTTGTTGCACAGCATCTGCAGGCAGAACAAAAGAATTGATGTTTCCTGGGGGCAGTGTTCAAGTTTGAGGATGAAGAACATATTCTGGGGGCTTGGCCTGTTGGTTAATGAAGACACTGCTCAGTCTGAGCTGTAGCCATATTATTCCTGAGAAGCAAGTACTTTACTGCAGACTTCCTTTTTGCTCAGCTTCAAGGGCCAAATTCTGCTCCCGTACTCTAATGCAGTCTGAGAAATAAACACAGAGCTTCTCTCCAAGGTGTCACATGGGGAAATATCTTTTATCCAAGAAAAGATTTCAGGATAAACACATAAAGAGCTATTGAAGAATTATCTAACAGTACTTATTTTGTTGTTTATGGAAAATGATGACCTGCTGAAGTTAACATTTCCATGAAACAGCATCAGCTGTGAAGATATCTGTGTCAGGAAAAACCAGAAATTGAAAGAGGAAAAGAAAGAAAGACTGGAAGGAAGAGAATCCTAGGACCATATGGCTGCTACGTGAGACATAAATAATCCAGGCTAAAAAACTTGATCCGAATAAGGCCAAGTACAGATGTGCTCCTGGATCTTGGAGTTTCCATGTAAAATTAATGATCATTGAGCAAATTTGTTTTCAAGATGTATTTGATATCTCACCTCTATTTTATTGAAAACTGGAACAAGAAAAGGCCAAGGAGAGAGAGAAAGGGAGGGAAGGAATGGAGAGGCGAGACTGATTGATATGCAGGGCAGATAAGATGTTTCCTACTATACTTTCTCTATATTCGTAGAGATGAATTCATATTACCTATTATGTATTCTCGTATCTCTCAGTAGGGATTCTGCTTGGCAACATAGTGTATGTAACAGATCTATATCCAAGAAAATTTTCTTGAATCCCGTTCTTCTCACCTTCCAAATCATCCTGAGGTCAGGTCTCTTTTCTAGGAATGAACGAAGCTACAGCTCAAATGCAATATATTTCAGGATGAACAAAACTAAGGTAGTACTTTTCTGTTGTTCATTTCCTTTCCATCTGAAAGGTTTCTGGAGACACTTTTGTGCAACTTTTTGTTAAACTTGATCTACTGTAATTCACTTTTCCTCTTCCTGGAGGAGGAGCAAACCTTTATGGAACTCATTTAGCAGCATTGTACTAAAAAACTTAAGACAAAACAGCTGATTTGCATCATTGGTATTTGCCAAGGTTCAGATAAGTTGTCCTCATAAGTTTTTCTTTTTTTTTCCCAGTTTTCACCTTTCTCTGAATTGTGTTATTTCAAGTAATCTCAAAACAAAAGAGCCAAGCTGACAGTTTTTCCAATCTCTGAAAAAATATAGTGAGCAAAGTCTCTAATAACTTCAATACTGTTCCTCAAACAGGAAGATATCAGGGCTTAGAGAATATTTGCTAAACTTCTGCTTTATTTTATTTGTCACTAAAAGTTACAAGCAATTCAGTACATTTTCCTCATGCTGAAGGTCTGATTTTACTCTCATCTCTTCTGCTTTCCCCTCACGTCCTTTCCCACTCATGTGTAAGCCAATGAATAAATAAAAAAAAATAAACGAGACTAACCAGTTGCCTAAGATGAGTTATAGTCCAAGAACATTTCCTACAGGATTGTGAAATATGCTCACTTGCATATTGAAATCTGTAGACATTAACTAGATGCAAAGTTAACTAGATGCAAAGTGAAATATAAGGATATTACATAGATACTTTGATACAGTCTGTGCTTCCAAAAGCTGGAGATGCACTGCTCTAAGCCCTTTGAAGCTTAAAGAAACCTTTCTTTAGTATAATTTAATAACTCATACTAATACAATGCAGCTGGAAGTCCTTAGTTCTATTGCATAAATTGCTAAAATTACCATAGAGGGAAAAAGAAGCAAAAAGAAAAGTTGAAGTGTTACAGAGGAAAAGAGCGGATCAGTACTAAATTGGAATGCAACTATAAATTATTTTTGTATGTGGACAAATAAGAAGTGTTCATGCAAAAGTGACATAGACTATACTGAACTGCAAACTTGAAATGGCCATCGTGAAGATGGCTCATCAGGGAAACGGAAAATATTTTATGCCTAGTCTGGCAAGAGCCAGATTAAAATTTCTCTACATTTAGTTATACTGTTTCCAGAAGAATCAGTCCTCAGAGAGATGCTACTTGAGTTTGCACATGTAGAAACTTATTGGATTATGTTTTCAAAATACTAAAAGTTTCATGTTTCAGCACTCCTGCAAATTTCACCCATGACATATCAGTCTCCTATAAATCAACTCTATGTATGAATGTGTATGCCCAGTATTTGCAGATATGTTATGACTAAGTACAGGGGTGAGTCTCAGACTGGATCACAGAGAATAAGAAATAGTTAGTTTGTACATGATCCCAACTGAATAATTGCAAAAATGTGCAAATATTTGCACAAATTATGAAAATGAATTTTAAAAAGTTTTAAAAATTTTTTTCTTCTATTTTAAGCATATAATATTCTAGCTATTGTAATACAAGTGAAACTCAGGAACAGAATAAAATGACACAGGCTAGGTTATTTTGGGTTATTTTAGAGGATTTTTTCTTACATTATTTTTAATCTTTAGTTAGTTTTATTTTGGGCCCTTACATAGCTAGAAGCAACAGTTGTGTGTTTCATTGGGATGCTGGGAAATTCCCTCTTCCAAAAGATATAAAGCTCCCTTATCTAACCCTGCAGGGCTTTAATTTATCAAACTTTATGATAATGAAATGTTTATATATACATATATAAACATTTCATTGTATGTATGTGTAAAAGCTGTGGCCTGCAACAGAATCTTGCCCAAGCTGAGTCTTCTGCAAGAATATCAGAATTTTTTGAGGTTACTTGCTCTTATATTAAGCTCTGGGAAGATGAATTAGTGTGTTGGGAGCAAATCATGGGACTGAAATTAAATTAGTATGTCTATTGCAACACCTTTCAGAATATATGAGAAAGTTCTTCAGAATGTTTTCTGCAGAATGAAATAAAGTTAATATTTGAAAGGATCATAGAGGGTCTTTAGAGTGAAAATGCAGAAGTCCTACGAGGTTGTGTAAACCAATATATTACATCTCCTGCTCTCTGGCTCTGCACAGGCAGAGAAAGTCAACCGCAAAGCAACAATAACAATTGGAGGTTTGGGAAAAAAATGTAATGTAAAGAAAAATTGAATGAATTGTTACTGAACAGTCTACACAAAAAAACTGAAAAACAGCTCATCTAGATATATAAAAAAGGTTGCTGCGAAGACAAAGGGAATAATTTGTTTTCTTATGTCTATGATGGATAGGACTAAAAATAATAGGCCAAACTGCAGAGGGGAGAGTTTAAACTGGATACTAGGAAAAATCTTTCCAGTATTAAGAAGAGCTTGCTTGTGAAGGTTACAGACTACAAGAAGAGATTGGAGACAGCTCAGTCAAGGATAATTTGGTCAGTCCTGTCTTGGGCTGCAGGATAGACTATATATCCCCCTGAGGCCTCTTCTGGGATTATTTTCAAATGATTTTGTGAATGTTTTGGTGTGTAATCCCCTGACAATTTCTCTACAACATGCTTTATGTTTAGTTGGTCCCAGATAGTGAAAGGGACCTATGGGAAGGGGGTCAGTCACTTATGATCTATTTTTAATATGCTGGATCCATGCAGACATTTACGCGTAGACCTATTACATTTTCTTTACAGAAGATTCAGTGTACTCTAAGATGATACAGAATGGGTTTAATAAATGTGCTTATTCAGAGGAAAAAAAAAAAAAACAGGAGGTGAAACCAGCTAAGCTGCTCTATTAATAATAATTTTTTTTTTCCTAAATTGTACTCAGATATTTTATAACTACAACACAGTATTTGTGTGCATCTAACCATATACAAGTTGTTGCATAGACTTCTCTGGTGGTCTCCTAAATTTCAGCTGAATTAAGCTTTGTGATACAACTGTCTGTAAATATGACTCCATGATTTTTTCTGGTTTTGCTAATACTCAGTAATTTGACAGTAACTTGCACTTTTTAGATGCCCATGGGATATGAATACTGTCTCTGCAGTTTGAGACATTGTCATACCTGTTGTTTGGTCCCAGTGAGACTCACGATTATGAGTTTCCTTGATCTGGGATGACATAAAAACATAAAAGAGAAATATTACCTTTTCATTTTACTTAATGGAATATATCCAATGGGTTTCCTTTGGGAAAGATCATTGCTATAGCTAGTTTTGTCTAATAAGTTTCTAGGATTGAAAAATAAGGGTATTTGGCTTCAACTCCTATAGCATGGGAATAAGAAGAAATCCAAAGACTTCTTTCTTTCCTGATTTTTTTTTTTTTTTTAAATGTGAGAATTTCTTTTTGGTATCGTGTCTTAACAGAGTCCCACATTTTCAGATCAGAAATTATGACTGTAGATAGCCTGCATAATTGACATCCAGACTGCAAAGTGGTTCCTGATTCACTGGTTCACTGGGAGTGCCCAGATCTGCATGCTAAAGTGTTTTAAATGAAGTTGGTAATAGGAAATGCAATACGACTGGATCAAGACACTCTTCATATAGCCAGAGTGACTTCATTTGCATCACAGTTGCTAAGTTCTGTGGAGATTCAGGCGGCGTGTAAAGACCCTGTTCTTCTGTCTACAAGCACATAAATTTCTTGTCTTCTTTGAAAGCGGCCCTGAGTTTATCTATGTGGTATTTTCCAAGCTGGCAGGAGCCTGCTTGAGCCACTCTGTGAGCCACCATGAAGCTTCCATGAGCTCAGCTGGGAGACAAGCCATATTAGCTCTGGCACAGCAATGTTAGCTCTAGCTCAACACTGACCACATTCTGGTCACTGACTGCTTCTGGTCTGGGCAGCTCAGAGAGCAAGCAGACCAAGCTGGTGGTTGGTCAAGGCACATGCAATCCTGGCGCTTGTCTGCATGCTTAGTGTCATGCTGGCATTCCCACCATGTTGGACTAGGGCACTGGAAAAAAAAAAAAAATGCTTAAAGGCTTAAAAAGGTGTCTAACTAAATTTGATGGTGGTTGTGAGAAGGCATAGAAAGTGAATGGATGGTTTCACAGTTTGAGTAACAGTTTACTGAGGCATACCTAAAAGACAGGATAGATTTGTGTAACTACAAGCTTACCCTTTAGATCTCATCCTCCTTCACTTGAGAAGATTTCCTCAAAGGGGAAAAGATCTGAGTTCTGTATGAAAGTAATTGTTCATTGTGTGGTTTCTTTATTGTCTGTTGGCATGAATCAGAGCCAAACTTCCTCAGGTTTGCTGGGCAACCAATGACTATGCTATTGTGCTTTCACCAGTCAAGGAGGATTTTCATAACCCTTGGTGTGCTAGATATCTATGTGTGAAATCCAATTTTATTTTGTCTCTATAAACATGCTAATATATCTCTAGCTAGCCCTTAGGGAATTAATGCCTGAGGTAATGTCTGGATTTGATGCCCCTCCCCTTCATTGTTGCCTGCTTCCTCTTTCACACAAAAGCTTCTTGGCTCAGCAATGAGTCTAGTCCCTCATCCTCATGAGATTTTTTTATTCTCAAGCGAGCTTCCATTTCTTTTTGCTTGTGCACAATGAACACTACCAATGCACCTGCAGAAGGAGCTGATGTAAATTTTTCTGAGGTTACCTTGTGGCCCCATGGCACCTTTACCAGAGAAGAAAGAGCCTTTGCAGTACCTCATAAAATTCCAGTGTGCTAAGTACTAGCACTCTGCTTAGCCTACCTGATGTCTGAAGCTGATTTCAAAGCATGTTTCACATCTATAAAGGGGTTAATCAGCTCTCTGAAAACAGTAAAAATATGCTGATTGGCAATAAGGTGTGAGATGTTTGGCAATACTAATCACAGTGAGAAAATGGAGCAAACTTTATCATCTTAGTCTAAGGCACCTCCAAAGTAGCACCTGTTGGTAAATATTGTTTTTGAAAAGCCAGCTCGGAGGACAGTAGTACAGTTGGTCTAATGCTACCAACCCTCTGTCAAATCCTGTGAAGAATAAGGAAGACCAAAGTTCTGCATCCCATCCACACATCTTATTCCAGCTGAAATATATTTCAGGTCATTTTTTTTGTCTCTTGTGGAACTCAAAGGCAAGCATACGGACAGACAAACTTTACTTCCAGGTGATGAAAAAAAAGGGATCTCTATGTAATTATAGTCATTTTGTGCCACATACTTCCTTTTTTGGCCAATATGCAGGTGGTATTGCCTCATTACGTCACCCAAACTGCAAGCCTGGCTCTTTAATTACTGCTGTACCTGCACAAGCATCAAGCACTGTAAATCTACAAGGTGGTGACTGATACTTGGGCACATCGTGCTAATTAAGTGTTCGCTCTTCTAGTAGGGAGAGGTTAGATCGTTTCTAATGAATCTAGTCAGTCCTTCTGTCGTAACAAACAGTGTCCTGTCTTGCACACTTATGCTGTAATACCTTATCATCACCCTCTCATTAATGTATGAAAATCACTGAATGTGGAAAGGTTTATCGGGCTTCTGTTGTGTAACTCAACACTGGCGAGCAGAAGTGCATTTCATCACCATTCCTTAGGGAGGGCAGCAGAGAGGAGCTGCTGTTGAGACTGTTGAACGTGGGCCATCTCTCCAGACATAAAGTCTCCTCTGTTTTATATCAGGTAGACTACAAAAGTTTAACTCTTCAATGAATAAGTGAATGTAAGAAATGTAAGCAACAAAGTGTAGTATGTAAGAACCAATTGTTAGCTGTTACTGCTTTTCACAGTAAAACACCTCAAGACTGCAATATGAGCCACAGAGAGGTTGAAGTTTGCTTCACCAGTAAAAATGCAGCAAAGATGCTTACTAGACAACTTCAAGTCCTCTGAAGTAGAGTTTCCTGCTTGACCAAGGTAAGGAGAGCTGCAAGTTTGCTTAAGAGTATAACTGAAAGGGATGATACTTGAAGAGTTACCATGCACAAAGAAATAGCATTCACAGATGATGAAGGATCTAATCTCTTTCTCCTTGAAGTCTGTAGAATTCCCTACTGATTTGAGTGGAAGCAGAATTTGGCCCTAACTACTGAAGCAATACAGAGACTTTTAGGAACCACAAGATCACTTGGTGTAAGACACTCTTTATTATAATAATTATTGTATTGCTTAATGGCAACTGAAGAGTATTGACTCTTACAAAATGTGTTTTTCTTTGGAAATGTTTATATTGTCATTCAGAAAGGGGTTTGCAACAAAGATCTGTCCCACAACTGGTAAAGTTTCTTAGACTTAGCAGTACTTTATTGTGCAGCATCAATGTGTAAAACTGAACATAACTGTATGCATTATAAAAACAATATACACACTGTAAATTTAATTGTACATTAGTGAAATACATTTAATATAGCCACTTTAATCATGCATTGTTTCAAATAAGAAATAAACTAAAATAATGTTACTTTCAACTACAAGCACATAGGATGTTTCTTGCAAATGAAACACAAATCTTCAGAGCGGAAATTTTTGAGCCTGAACTCCCTAGTTGCAGCCCTACAATGGCTGTGTGAATAGAGTTCTTGACACCGCCATATTGGCTGTTGACCTGCAACATGAAGTGAGAGCAAGATTTCTTATAGTCAACACAGTATGAGACTGGCCTAAGAGCAAAGCATTAATCTGTTCCACTTTTCAAGCAATTGACAACAACTAGAAAAGAAGTTTTCACGGAAGGGACTTTCATGGAACACATGACCTTGCCTTGGTGGAAGTTTCATCAGTTCAGATGAAGTCAATTTATTTGTGGAATTACTTACTGTAACTCATTAAAGAATTTAGCAACTGCTGAGTGAGATAAACCTGTGAATCTCTGAGGCTGCAGGTGTTATATAGGGGAAGTTGTTAAAATGTGTCTTGACTGAATTTAAAGAGACATGGTGGGCTTTCTTAAAAACTCCAGTGAGATGTATTTATTAAAAGAATGGTAATCTGAATTTCTAAGTACACAGCAGTCCCTTTCACTATATCCTATATGCTAGCTCTACTGAGAATTAGGGGACAGAAACTTCCTTTGCCCCTATCATTTAAGCAGTGGGCAACCACACTGGTAAGTATGGTCTGATGCAGTCTCCCCCCTAACCTGTGATATTAGAGCTGAGAAAAGGGGTGAGCTCCTTTACTGTTTGAATTTGAGAGGCACATGGAAACTAGGATTTGGGAAGAGCAGAAGCTGCCTCCAGCTCTTTTGAAACTCGATGGAGGAATGGCAGAGATAGCTATGCCTGTCACTAGTGGTTGCTCACTTTGAAAAGAAGGACCTGCCAGACAGAGAATGTTTCTAGAGACCATCCACTCTCTCAGGGGAAATAAATTGATTTTGAGGGAACCCAGTATTCATTTCAAAAAAAAAAAAAAAAAGTAAAGAAAATTACAGGTTTAACTGCACAATAGAAAATAAATGTAAAATATTTATGTTTATCATTTTACTTTCAAATAAGAAGTAAAGTTAATTAATATTCGTGTTCTATGTGACTGAGAAGCAGGAAGACAGCATTCTCTGGGCTGATTTTATTATTTGGCAGATACAAAAGATGCTACCTACTTTGTGGTGTGTTGAACACCTAGCAAAACCATAGCTGCTCCTTCTGTTATACATGGTTACGACTTGCAAGAAGGCATGTCTGAAAGAATCACACTGACAATATAGCCAAATGTTGTGTGTGTCAGTGTGATGTTGTCAAGCATATTTTCTGAGCTGGGGATGGCAATGAGAAGCAAATCTTTTTCTCCAGTTTTATCAAGTAATAAAAAGTCCAGGAGGGGGCAAACATTTTTCAGAACAGGAGAAATTTTGATGGAGAAAGCATGAAACTCTGGCATGAGTAGTGTAACTACCCTGCTTCCCAACCTCATGGCAGTGGAGGAGGTAGTATGGAGAAGGTTTAGGGAAATTTGGTGGAGGGAGGGAGAAGAAGGAGAGAAGAGTAAAGACTCCAGATGTTAGGCAGAACCAAGTTATCAGGCCATGACAGAAAGGCAGAGGCAAGCCCACCAGCACATACAGAACACATTGCAAAACCCTTTCTTGAGCAGAGTGACATCCACTAAGGACAACATACACAGGGATTCTGCCAGTAGGATAGAGGGGCTCCAAAGCATTCAGACTTCCAGTGTTTGCTTAGATTGGACAGGTTTCCTGCTATCTTCTCGCAGCCTATGGAGAGAAGATGAACAAGTCACTGTGATCCTACCAGTGCTCTCCATGCTTATGTCCAGTTGATTGATGTCCAGCTATCCTCGAAGAATCTGCAGGTATACTCAGATGTCATTAGACAGAAGTTGAGGACCAAGCTGCACTACATATTAGTGTCAACGTTGCCACAGCAAGCCCACAAACAAAAAGCAACAGGGTATTGGCAGACATGCAGGTACCTCTAACTGCAGAATTAAAAACATGATATTGACAGTGGGGGCTGCATTTTCTTGTAAAGTAGATAGTGGATTTTTGGGGGGGAAAAATACCACATACAAGGTAAGCCAACACACTGTGGTTGAGAAGCACAGATGGAGATGTATAGACTGTGACTCTGATGCAAGATGGCATCATTAGAATATAGTTAGAATAATTTGGGGACCCTTATGACATATAACAAATAGGAATTTTTTAAGGCTGCAGCAGAGGTGAGTGTGTTGAATGGCAAGAAGCTGTCTTGAGTAGCAGACACTCATGGGCAGACCTGGCAGCATGTGACCACAGAGACTTCCATGATGATTACAGTAAAATGGGCTGGCAATGCCCAGCTGCCATACCTCTGATCTGAGACTGCCTAGGGGGTTATATCCATGTATGCTAGGTATTTAACCACGACCACTGGGACACAATGAACATCAGCTTGGTTGTAGCACTTTGAACAACCTAGCTGTGCTTTTGACGTGATAAAGTGGTGTCATCAGAAGAGGCCATGGCAAAACAGTATTTGAGATTCTTGTACCCCTTTTTGGCCTTCTGTGAAGACTCTAGCTTCTTTGGTGTGCTTTCTCAGTGCAAGTGTCCTGTTGTAGTATATTGAGATAAAAAGAGCACTGCAAATGCTGAAGGATGGCACCCAATGGGATTTCTTATAAAGGGCTATTCAGCGGGTCTGGCAACTGAAGACAAAGTACATTATTGGGTACAAGTGCAAGAAGATCTGTGTTCAGGGTATTGCCAGGACTTACAAGGCAGTGGGTACTCCCAAGAGCAACTCAGCTTTGATACAGTGTTGTCATGCTTGAGCTTCACTTGGGGACAGAGGCCACCAGAGCCAGGGTGAAAACATTCACAAAGGCAATTCTGGCAGAGAAGATCAGACACTGCCACTGGTGTTCAGGTCAGAAATCAAAAACCATGCTGGTAAACCAGATGGTTCAGAGAGGAGCCAAAAGAATGATGAACAATAAAAGGAAAAGATCTCATATTGTTCAGAATAACAAACAGAATGATATAGAGAGACTTGTTAGCAGGTTACATGCACCTGCATGGAGAGAAGAAATTTGCTAAGAAAGAATTTGCTCCTGAAGATAACATTTTAATTTGATGAAGCTGAATTGGAATTTAGACTAGAAATTGAGCATGAATTTTAGAAACAGTATATCAAAGTTTTCTGTGGATGGAATTGTATAAATCATCTGATAAGTCAAAATTCCTTAACTTAAAAAGAGAGAGAGAGATGAATATTGCTATCTCTTTCCTCATTTCACTTGACTATTTGAAATACCAAGATTATAGCATTTCTGTTCTTATCAGCCTCTGAAGTTCAATATAAAGAAGTGCAATCTGCTTGCTAAACTTGTTTGAAGATTTGCATTCTTATTAACTTCACATAAGTATTGCCACTAATGGAAAGAGAATGCCTTTTCCAGATATGTTTTCTTTAGTACATCCTCTGTTGGAAGTTTAAGCATCTACTCCAAAAAAAATGTAATTTATAGAAGAGGCTGATTGCTTTACAGTATGAAACTGAAAGCTACATTTCCGTAAAACAAGTTGGTTTTCTGGGAATGGGACTGTTACAGTTATATATCATAAAAAGCCCTAGTAGCATTGGTCTTCTCTAACAGCTATTAGGTTTTACAGTGTTTATGGGTATTATTTGCCAGTGATTAAAAGAGAGACTTATATGATGCCACCATTTCCTCTAATCTGATTGCTAACTCAAAATATTTGATTAGTCAGAATTATTTCAAAAGGTTTGCATTCTGTAACAGTGAACGATTATGCCCCTAGATGACACGATAGGTTCTTCTATCAGAGTAACATTTATTAATTTAAGAAAGGTCCACACAGAATCAAGTTATATTCTTTCATCCCATATCTTCGTCATAGAATAGTGAGATATGACATGAAACATTTTGAAATATTGTCTTGCTGTTTTGAAGAAGATCTGACCATATAATTGTATTCTTTATCAAGTGTTTTCTTTCTCTGGAAAGCACTGTTAGCTGCCACCTCTGTGCCTCCTCCATGGAGACTTATCAAGAGCACTCGACTGCCTGCATAGATCTGATTGCAGGACTGACATCTTGGTTCAGCTACTTGTGTTTACATCTTTACTACCATGAATGTTAGTTATTTCACATTCCAGAGTTTTCAAATTCCCCTCAAATGTAAGACCAGTTAATAGGTATATCAGCTTGTAGTCATTTCAGACAAGTTAGTTACAAGACTTCCCTAGAACAAAGTTTTGTAGGCAGAAGCAAACAAATATTTTTACCATTCCTTTAAAACTTCTGAGGAATTATCATCTGTGACATAATCCCAAACAAATACTAGTTTTCCCCCTGAGAATCTAAATTGGTTATGCTGGCACACAAAATCAAGTGTTGTGACTGCTACTGCTTGTATTGTAACATATAGAGAGGATTATATACTGTATAGTAAATAGGACTCTGTTGTATATTACAGTTGTCACCTATGCGCTTAAAGCAAAAGAAAGAACCACAGCCTTTGCAAGTAGTTAACCAGTGACAGTCAACCTGTTGATCTTTCAATCCATATATCTCATGTTCCGTAACAATAATTACTGGACTGAACTGTGGCTGGTATAGATGACAGTTTAATATAAAGAAAAAAACCATACAGATGAAAAGTAATGCCAAAGTAATTCAACCTAAGTAATACACAAATAAACACTATACAATCTTTTACCTTTGACCCAATTCTGATTCAGATTGCCTCCCTATGCAAGACTGTACTTGTCCCAAATAAGCAAAATCCATGCCATATGCAACAAGCATGTAGAAGAAAAAATCTACCTCAACTGAAGAAAACTGACTATATGCTGAAGGCTATTTCACTGAATAAATAATGTCTCAATTATACTTATTAGCGTGAAAGGAGAAAGCAAATTGCTAGACAATTTGAAAAATAATCCTAACACCTTAAATTGTTTTGTTATTGTTTTAGCAAGGAAAATAAGCAGTACCTTTACCAAAGAACTAGCTTAGAGGTTTTGTGTACAGCTAAATACAATGAAACAATTTAAAATAGCTTTTTAAGACATTTGATAATGTATTGTAAAATTTTGGGTGGCAAAGGAATTTGGATCAATTTCTATTGTTTTATAAGTAGAAACAAAGCCGAGTGGTTCTTCATCCACTGAGGGTCCTCTTTGGCTTTATCACAATAAAAACAATAAGATCTTTATAGGTGTAGATACATTCCCTGAAGACCAGTAGCTTTGTTACATACTTCCAGTATGTCAAACGAGGGTATTTTGGATCTGTGTTTTCTACAAAACACAGTTTAGTAAACAACATTGCAGAATTATGAATTTAGCTGCCTTGACCTCTCCATTCTGTCCATCTTCCTATTACTTTCTATCTTCCTGTCTTCTCTTTATCTTTTTTTTGTTTGTTTGCTTGTTTGTTTGTTTTAACCTCTGAGCTATATGAAGATCCACTGCAATTTAAATCAGTGAGTGTGGGGTTGTTCGCATCTATTCACAACAGTTGAATGCATTCAGGCAAGATGAATGAACCTTCCTTACCCCATAGATGTGGAACAAAGAAACTAGAAATGGCCTTGTGGTCAGGATTTCTAGCCAGAAGCTTCTGACATGCTAGGCAAACAGAAGCAATATCCAATGTCAGAGCTGGTGTTGTATCACAAGTCATCAGAGAAGATATTTATTGCTTTTTTCATTGTATTTTTCGTTAGAAGAGTGATATTTACTGTTGTATCTTCATGCATGCAAACACACATAAACTTACACTTTTTTTTTTTTTTTATCCTAATTCTATCATTCACAGTATGATTGAAAATTTCCTGGAAGGATGAATTTGGACTTAGGGAGGTGCCTTTCGTGGGTTCCAAAAATGTCAGTTTACATTTGGTTGATTTACAACTGTGGAACAGGCATTTCTCAGCCCACAGTTTGAATAGTATAGGAGGTTTTTTTTTTTTTTTTTTCATGGAAAACATGAAAAAATTTTTGACATGGAAACATGTCAAACCCCTTCTGTTCTACATTAAGTAACAATGAGCATGCCCTATTGTGGTGTTTCAGATCACCATGTTAGCAGAGTCCAGACTCTGTGGCTACAGTAAAAATGGCCTTTCCATTTCCTTCTGTGCATATGCACTGCAGAGTGCTGACAACTATTCAGAAGTAGAGATGACACTGAGTTTCCATCTTGGCGTATGAGTGGAAGAGTGACGAGAGAAGTAGGCTATGCTGGCACTTAGGTTCAGAAACATCTTAAGATGCTAGTGGTGCTGCCTGCCTATCTCACCTCAATGAGCTGAAGGCAAGAATGAGAATTTCACAGTTGTATCTTTGGAGAAAAAACTTTTTGCTGTGTTACATTGCCCAGAGAGAGAAAGAACAGCTGTTTGAAGGCGCTGAGAAGTATAGAGTGGTAGAAATAGTCCCAGAAGAGGCAGCTTAGTAGGGAAAGGCCAGATGAGGTGTTCAGAAGCACATAATAAATTGTGAAGCCATGTAATAAATATTATTTAGTGCACAGTTCTGCAATTTATCTTATGATTCTAAGCTTATTGTGAGGATAACACCATTCATATATTTATACATATGCTATATATAATATTTACATAGACACGAAAAATACTTTTGTAAATAGGAATATTCTGCTGTGTTTTGAAATACTCTTGACTTTTTCTTTTTTTTTTTTTTTTTTGT
>VXAL01007511.1:36935-57711 GCA_013399475.1 Chauna torquata | reverse complement strand
ATATATAAAGTATATAAATTAAAGTCTTAATTATTCCTAGAGAGGGAGGAAGTTAAAGGAAATGAGATGAGGAAGGGAATGGCAAAATTAAAATGTGTATTAGTGGGGTGGGCTGACCTTAGCTGGCTGCCAGATGCCCACCCAGATGCTCNTGCCCACCCAGATGCTCTCTCACTACCTATCCTCAACAGAGGAGAGGGAGAAAATAAGATGAAACGGGCCGGGATAAATACAGGGAGATCGTTTCCTGGTTATCTTCAACAGGCAAAATATGACTTGGGGAAAATTAATTCAAGTTATTGTCAATTAAAATTGAGTTGGACGGTGACAAACAAAGACACAAATTAAAACTCTTTCTCTCCCCCCCCTTCGCCCCCACCCCCATCTTTTTATCCCAGGCTCAACTTCACTCCTTCATTCTGAAGTCCTCTACTTCCTCCTACTACCCCTTGAGTGGCACAGAGAAGTGGGAATGGATGTTACGGGGTCAGTCCATAACAGCTCCTTTCTGCTGCTCCTTCCTCCTCACACACTTCCCCTGCTGCAGCATTGGTCTTTTCCATGGGCTGCAGTCCTTCAGGGTAAGCCTGCTGTGTTGTGGGGTCCTCAACAGGCTGTAGTGTGGATATCTGCTCTGGTGTGGTCCCTTCCATTGGTTGCAAGGGAGTATCTTCTCCAGTGTGGTCTCTTCCGCAAGCTGCAGGGGAATCTATGCTCCTGTGCCTGGAGCACCTCCTACCCCTCCTTCGTCTCAGACTTTTGTATTCACAGAGTTGTTTCATTTTCTCCTACCTGCAAGTTACACACGAGAAGCTTCCTTCCAAGCCAGAGGTTACAAGTTGCCCTCAAAATGCACTTCCCTGTTTCTCTGGATCACCCATGTATTGCTCTGCAAATGAAGGACCGGGAGAGAGACAGGAAGGCATAAGCCAACAGAGACCTGTGGGAGAGTGGAAGGAGCATTACACGCTGTCACAGACCAAAAAAGTCCTAGCCAGAACTGCTATATGAAACATCTGTTATCTGTTAATTAATATTCAGGAAAGTGAGAAAATCTAGCTGAAAATCCTGTGAGAGTCAAAAAACTGGGGGAGAGGGAAAGTACTAGCTGATTCTCTTCTCACCCAACTGTCCTCATACATATCGAAAGAAAAAATGGAGCCATGTGAGACCACACTGGATGTCTCCGAGAACTCCTCAAAGTCTCTCAGGCAGAGAAAGCAATCGCATACTATGTGTTAAAAGGGTATAACAGACAGAACTGCTTTCTAACTACTGACCTCAATCTTTTGTAGCCATTTAAAGCAACGAGGTTAGAATAGTGGAGGTACCTATGCTTATTATGGCTACTGTCATCTCACTACTCGGAATGAAGTTAAATATATTGTGCAACAGCTGTGACAAGATGTTTTTGTGCATCCTCTTACCTTGTTTCAGATTCTTGTTCAGGTACTTATTTTTCTTCTTTTCTACCTCCTCTTGTTTCATTTCTTCTTAGCTCTGGCTTCTTCTGGAGGCTCTCCTTGTCTCTCCGCTATACTGCTTGGTCCAGCCATTTCCTGGGTTCTTTTCCCTGATATTCCCTTGTTATGTGCTCTGGCTCCTTCACAGGTGTTATTCTTGTCTTCCCTATGCTCTTATTTATTTTATTTATTGCTCTTATTACTTTCTGGCAAGTGCTTTCTCCTTATCACTGTACCTTCCAGCCTTCACTACCTGCTTGGCTTTGGGCAGTGGCGGTGGAAGCAGCAGAAGAAAAACAGACACAAGGCATACTTACCCCTATATGGTATCCCTTATGTGATGGTCATGATGTTTATCCCACTCCTACTGTGAACTTGACAGTGTATTTGTTTACTCTGGCCAGCTGGTCTAAAAAGAAAACAAAAACAAAACTGTAAATCAGATCAATACAATAGGAGTGTTTCTGAACTTGTTTATACCAGTTGTGCAAAACTGATGTAAGTGCAGTCACTCCTGGTTTACCTGGTTATTTGTGCAATTTGAGTAAATAGCCATGAAAGTGAACTGTCATGGAAAAACAAGGTGAACTGGGGTTTAATTCCCCACTCCAATATTACACCAATATAATGCCTCTGAAATCAGTGGCATTGCTTTAGCATAAAGCTGTAATAAGCTGTGGGGAATGAAATTCTGTTTTGTTGCCTCTGAGAATTTTCTGAGTCTGCCTGATATGGCATGAGTCAAAAATATTTTGTTATTCACTGCTTTTTCTAATTATCAGATTTGTCTCCAGTCCATTTTGTGGGGTTGGCCAGGCACTTGATCTGACTCATATTTTCCATACAATCCACATTGCTTTATGTTTCAGTGTTCCTTTTTTTTTTTTTTCCTGCCTTAAAACCTGAACAGAAGATCTGGCTAAGCATGTACAAACCTGCCTGATGAAAAGACTTGTTTTGCCTTTTCTCTCACCCCTTCTTTTCCATTTAATGCTAGTACAAAGACAAAACAGTTTAAGCAGTGTAGAACTTAGAACTATAAATTGGAGAAAGTGGTTAGCAGATGTTCAGTCTGTTCATCTGCCAGTGGACCACTTCAGCCACACAAGTCATCTTAATTAAAGAAGTCAATCTCATGGAGATAGCATTAGTTTTTATAATGAGGAACTCACATTGTTTTGAGAGTACATTTTCCAGCATCCCTCTACTGTTTGGGTTAGCCTATGGAGAGTTTTTTAGGGTTGAAAACCATCTCTTGTTGCGTAAAAAGCACGTAAGAAGCATAAGCAGCTGGAATGAAAAAGTAAAAAATTCTCCTATTCCTCATCACTGAGTTGTCTCATCACTTGGCCCAAGATCCTACTTACATTTTTCCCTTTATGTACTCGATGCTGGCATTGTTTTCCCTGCACATCTCTGTGCTGTGAGGAAGCATGTTTAGGTGACATTTCATATGCAAGTTGATGGTTGCTCGTTTTATGTACTACAATTTGAATCCGTGACAGACAATTTGTTGGAAGGAGGGGATTACCTGGTCTGGGTAACCTAATAATTTCACTGAATTTTCAGAGCACAGTGTAGACTTAAGATGCATCATTGCAAGTATTGATTACAGACCAAACTATTTCTCTCTGAAGAGCACAGCCATACTTATGTAGCTCCTAGGCTTGCTATGTTGTCTTGCTTGGTGAAAGTACACGTAAAAAACTTACTTTGTTTTACAAGCCATGGCTGAAGAAGCTCCATTGATCAAACTGTAACTTTTGGGAAAAAAAAAAAAAAAAAAAAGGAATGGTCTGTTTCCTATATCTTATGCCAAAAAAATTCAGTATTGTTGGCTTTGCTGGACAACTCCCAGTGGTGTTGGATTTGGACATCGGACATTATCAGAAGTTTAACTTAAAACCCACGGTTTAAAATTGGCTTTTCTTGAAATTTCAAACTCACCATGAATAACAACCCAGCAGCTGCTGCTGCTCATCAGTTCCTTTTATTTTTCTGCATGTGTCTTGAGTTGTGTGCCTTCTTTTTCTTATCCAAGGTCAAAGACATAAAAACAAACCCAATGTTTCTGAAGTTGAAAAAAACATTAAGCTTCTGGTCCAGGTGGAACCTCATTTTTTCTTTTTTTCAAGACACCAAATAGATCTGAGTGTTATATCCGGCCTTAAATGCTCTGTTTTAGCTTTACACTTTTGAACTAAAATGTTTTTCTTACCCTGACTGATGTCAGCTGAAAAAAAGTTCCAAGTAAAACGCCCTTCACAGTGCTGTTTTAGGGCTGAGGCCATTCTTTCTCTCTTCTTTTCTTCTTTCCGTTTTCCTGATGCAATCCTCAATCTGGCCTTGGGCTTACCTCACAGACATTAAAAAACAAAAACAAAAACAATAAATAATAATAAAAAAAGAGTAAAACTAGAGGGACCCTTCAAACCTCAAAATTTTGCTTTCAGAATAGGCTCAGAACCTAGTGATTAGCTTCCTCTGAAATAGTTTTTCTGATTCCCAAGCTCAGAAAAATTGGAATCGTCTAAAGGTCTGGTGGCAGATATATATCTTTTTTTTTTCCATTGAGCCTATAACTCAGTCTGGCAATGGAGAAGTCTACTGCAGAGAGAGGAACTAGCTCAGTAAGTCTTGGCAAATACCTTCAAAGAATAGCTGTTCTTCCAAGTTTGATCACTACAGACACAAGCAAACACTTATTAGTGTATTGCTTTATCTAAGGTTTTTCTGATGAGCATATAGGGTGTTTAGGGGGTTTTATCCTACCAAAATGACTCATTTTTTTGCAGCATCTAATCTTCCATACTTGGTTTTACACTACATTACAGTTGGCCTGACCAAAATGCCAGAAGGTCAGATTTCCTATCCAAGGTCACCAAATGACTCAGTAGATTAAGTGAAAACTGAACTCAGAGGACCACCTCTGAGTATTTCTCTGGTATTTCACACATTCCATTAATCTCACTATCAGCCATACATATCTTTGATATTGCAGAAAGATTTAATACATGTAAATGTATATGTAAATGTGCACAGTGATATATAACTTCAAACTGGTGGAAAATACACTGAAAAAGAATGATTTAGTTCTTTTGTACTAAAAATTCCCTCTAGGTCCATGGCTCAGAAATCAGAGAACATGAGAATACTATTTGTGGCTTTTTCTACATTTATAGGATGAATAAGATTAATCTTTCATTTTATTTCACTCTTGTACTAACCACACATATTCAAAATCCCATGGTTTTGTATCCAACTCCTCAAGTTCTTATTCTTATCTGAAACTGAAATTACCGACTTGATTTTTATGACCGTTCTCCTGCTGATGTCCTCTGGATATAAAGTAGATAAATTCCAAATTTCATGATCAGGTATTTATTCACAATTTTCCTATTTGTGAAGACTGAGAGCTAGAGATGTGATGAGGTTCTCAGTCAGTCATAGAACAAGAAAGACAAGCTCTCATCTAAAGTTTCATTTAAATTTGTTCTCTAGACAGTTGTGAATGGACCCATCCAACACGGCCTTGAACACTTCCAGGAACACTTCCACAGCTTCTCTGGGCAACCTGTATGTTTCACTTCACACTTCCTTCTGCAAAACCAAGTCCTGCCTCAACGGTAAACCTCTACCTTGTGGAAAACTCAACAAGAATCTCTTAAGATTGGGCTTTCTACAGCCATTTCCAGTATTTTGAGCTTTTTTGCTTTGGGTTCTGTAGAAGTTCCTGGGAAAGGTATGGGTCAGTTCAGATATTTTCTGAGCCTTTTTGCTGCCTCATTTCCTTCCATAAGAAATACTCTCATCATCCAATGGTGGTAGTCACCTTCTGGAGACCTATTCAGAGGTTTTGTTACCTTAGGCTCTCATTGCATGGTGAGAGGGTGAGGAAAACAGTACAAAAATCATTTAAAATATTTTGAAGGGAATGAAGGTGGTTACTTGTTAGCCAGAAAGCCAAGTTGCTGTGTGTTGCATGAGTACTCTAGTCCTATACAAATGGAATAGATAAGCTGTCAGTAGATGGTGGTCAGAATTGATAGCAGAGTTCCCAAGTTTTATAGTACCATTAAAATGTGCGCAGATTGTTTCTTTTGATTTATGTCAGCTGTTAGTATACAACATCCCCTCTTGGCAGCACCCCTGATTCCCCCATCCACATACAGAAATGCTACCATTTCCTCTTCAGTGCAAATTTCTGCATATACCTCTCTAGTTTCATCTGTAAATCAGATGTGCCTAGAGGGCCATAGGCAAAGCTACAGGGAGGATAAGACTTGCAGAAAATTCTGCTGTAAGTTATGTGATCCACCTTCCTTATGGATCAAAATACGTGTGCAGAAGTGCTGCATGAATATGGTGTGCAATAAAAGACCCACTGCCAAAAGTGCACAGGATCCTGTGTGGCTCTACCTGGTAACACTGTACCTGTTGATGGTTCTCTGTAAGAGTCATAGAGCACAGTCTATTATGTGACGTCAGTCCATCAAAGAGAAAAAAATTGAGGGCGGTTGCTGTCACAGGGCCTTGGCTAGGAAAAGTTGGGGCAGGCCCTCAATCTTCAGTACTGTGGATCCTGATTTTCTGCTCTGTTCATTCACCCTGCCTTTTTCTAATCTTTTTTTTTTTTTTTTTTTTTTTTTCCAGCTGTATGGACTGAGAGACACTTGCATGATTGTCTGCTTGGTACAAACATTTCTTTTTAAACAGAGCCTGTGACAAGATCAAAAGGTGACTTATAGTGATTTTCTTGAGCACATGAAAGTGAAAATAACTCTTGCTTAGATAAGGTCTTTCCAGAACAGTTAAGAAAGAGCTTGTTAAAAATAAGGTAGCTGAAAAATAACCATTATAGAAGAGCTGGGCTTACCTTTTTGTGGAGGTTTCCATGTTTACTGTGAGACAGTACCACAGTATTTATCCATTGATGGCTTTATTTGACTTGTTTAGGTTTTATTTCTTGGTAGTTCTGGAAAAATGTTTTAGTAGCCAAAAAGTCTGTACGTAATTAAACACACAAAACCAGCAGACAGGAAGTCTATTTCCTCACAGAGATACTGTGGTTTATATATTCTGCCCTGATATGAACAAGTCTATTATTATTTTCTGATGTTCCTCATGTTTAAAATGTTCTTAATAACATAAAAGGTCTTTTTTTTTTTTTTTGTATACGACTTAAGAAAGAAAATTTGTCAAGATACAGGCATGCTAGATGTTTCAGTATTGGCTGGTTCCTAATTCTATCTGAAAAAAGTTTCGGTCTGATTTTATTTTATGGAAGATTACCTCACTTAAAGATATCTAAATATAACTATGGATATGTGCGTAGACTTAGGAGCAAAATCTGATAATGACCCTATAGCTGTGCTCCCACCATGAATTTTATCAGTGTTCTCTGTGGTGTTTTTATTTCCTTGTTACTTGGGGTTAGTACAAATGTCCAATGGTTGGGAGCTGTTTAGGACAAGGGCTCTGTGTTCATGAAGTACCTCATGAAAAGCGCCATCAGAGAGCTGCTGTAATAGAATAACTAATGAATTATAATAGTTTATTATTCTTTCTCATATCATATCATCTAAGCTCTCAAAAGCAAACTTTGACATATCTGCAAAAAGAGGAGGTGAGGTCTGGAAAGGGATGTTGGTTCTTCTCACTGATTCAGAAGTTGTGTGGCAACAGTANTTTGGGAAAAAATAAAATTTGTAAAAAAAAAAAAAAAAAAAAGCTTTAGATTACCTTAGGACTCTAAGCAAATGTCAGAAAAAATGAATTTTATAAAGGACTTCATTATTGCTTTTGATTCTTTATAGAAAGTATTCAGATCTTAGGTGATGGGTGGCCATAGAACATCCACCCCTTCAAAAACAAAGGAGGAAATTGCAGTGGGTTAGAAACCAGCACTACTTATTAAAAATTAGATGTTAATTAAGGTACACAGCATAACTTACATAGCATGACATCTATAAATTACCCACTCACCCTTGTGTTACCGGTCTTTTTTTTTTTTTTTCCCCAGTTGGGCTTGTTTGCCTTAGGCTAGCTATTAGAGTATATTTTGTTATGTCTTTGAATATTCCAAACTAGTTTAAAGCCCTTTCTTGTTATTCTAAAGACTTTTGCACTCTTCTGTGAAGGTTTCTTGCATCCAACATTTTCTCTCCTTTTTCTCTTTACTCTATCCCAGAATTACCTCTCACTTACCATATCCTTTCAATCTTTACTGTTCTGATTTCACTCTTCCTCACACAAAACTGAGATAGAGCAAGTAACACATTTCGTGATCATCATGAAGGGAATCATGACTAAAACAAAACAAAATAAAACAACACACACACAAAAAAAAACCACAAACAAACAAAAAACTTGAAGATAAGGTCAGTGCTGACAGTGTTGGAACACGAACTCTTGAAAACCTGATCCATGCCAGTAGATGTGGAAAGAAAGGTGAGTCTCTTACCCAGATATTATCCTACTCCATCACTATTATAAACATATCTGAACTGGACAAGGATGTTGAAACAAACAAACAAACAAACTCTCTGAAATCATTGCATTTCATTGCTGCTTGCATTTTGTATTAAGAACAATCTCCAGGCCTTCCTCAAGCTAAAATTATCTTTGCAGTATTTTCCAGCTGAAATCATGGTCTCAGGGATGTCCAAAATAAGTCTTCTGGAATATGTGGGACCTATCTCTTCATTCTGTGTCCATATGCATCAATATGTTAATTTGCCAACAGGCATGGGCTGCCTGTGAGGTGGCCTTGTGGCTGGAAAACAGCCAGGACCTGAGGGAGGCATGTGTTTATGGCTGCTCCATAAGTGATCCTCTCATTGGGGTAGCCAGTAAGACTAGATGATCACAAATAATTAGCTAAGGAGATACAGCTTTGTTTCTTCTTTCATCTTACATCTGCCTGATGTGGCCGAGGGGAGATCTCTGTCAGATATGGAGTGGAAAGGGATATAAAGGATATGCATGTGGATGAGTTCTGGTCTCCCCTGATTTATCAGTAAGGGATATATTCCTTATTGGACTTATTTGAAGTAGATGCCATAAATTCTCTAAGTGACTTATTCTTCAGGTAGGAAAAAAAAATAGTTAAGCCCATTGGCTAAGTTATATTCATGTATAATTGCAACTGTTGACTTCAGAAGAAAGTGAAGATCTCACTTGTAGTGAGGTAGCTCTCTGCATGGCGGTAGATAGTTTGGCAGTGTTTGGGTTGAGTAATGCCCATTCTTCATATGTTTTTTTGGCTCCAGTATGGGGTATGTCTGAGGAGACTTTCAATACTAAAAAAGTATTTAAGTTTCCTTAACTTCTCCAATTTTCCCATCTTTTTTTTTTTTTCTAGAAAAAAGAGCTAGTGCTTCTTGATGGCGTATGAAAATATAATCACTTCCCTCCCTGACCACCCTAGATCCCCCACTGCTCTTTCATCATGGAAAAGGAAAACTAGGAGAAAAGTGGAACTTTTAACCACATCATTTTGGACAAAGGAAAAAATATAGCACCAGTGGGTGCTGAAGTCTTTGATAATGACAACAGAGAGGAATGATTCTTTTCTCCAAAGAGGGGTGTGATCTAAAGTAATCTCTCAAAATTATTTTGTGACTTAGTGTATTCCAAGCTGCTCTGAGAAACCTACCTCTGTGGTATGTCTAAATTCTAGTACGTTCTTTGCTACAGGGGATATAAGTGACATGAAAAAAACAGACCCAGTGGTAACATTATTGGAAAGCAGATTCCTGTTGAAACAAGCTAGAGATTAATAAGATAGGTTTCTAGTGACTAGACTCATCCCTGGATTTTGTCTTCCTTCGGTGTAAAATAGAACACAGTTTGATAGAAGAAAGTCTAGCAAAGTTAAATGGTAACAATGGAGCAAAGGAGTCATAACATTCTCCTGATAAAGCCTGGATGCCTGAGTAGTGAAGCACAGAGGAGCGTTGGTTAAGGTGATTGTCAAGCTTCCCATAGGCTGCCAACAGTAGCTAGAATATCCTCCCAAAAGCATAGAAAAATGTCAGTATGAATCTTTCTCTTCTCTACATAAACTTTAAAATGTAATTATCCTCTCTGATAGAGGGATATTCCATTTAATTCCTCTTTTCTAGGTTGTGTGAATGTCACCTGCTTTGCCGTGTTTTGCAAAGCAAAAGACATAAGTTACTGTTGCATGTATTTCTCAAGGCTACATTTTTTGTTAGCAATTTCCATATTTTACAGTCCTGGGAAACCGAAAATTTTCTTTTAATGAGAGGCCATTCTCTGTCTTTACAAACAATTTACAAAAATAATTACAACCTCTCTGTGTCTGTGTTTCAAAACAATCTGACAGTGTGTTATGTCTTTTTTTAATAAGCTGTAGATTGCTTCTTTCTAATTAAATGTAATATACATTAATTGCAGGAATGTAGACTGCACAATTGTCTTTCCTAAGGATATTTTCAGGTACCAAGATAAAGTACTAAAAGATTCAAGGCACTAGTTTACTGTTTTTCAAAGCCAAAATTGTTGTGCAATTTTTACACCTATAAGGAAAAGAGATTTAAAATTTATTAATGTAATGTATTTTATAGAGAAAACAAAATGTACATTTAATATAGGATAGCATGCCAAAACAATGTAGGGAGAGATAACAATCAAGTAACTCGGAATCCATTTTCAGTGAAAAAAAGTAATACACTGGAACAACTTGATTTGATTTTCAAATGACATATTAGGTAACTTTTTTTTTCTTGTTGATAGACGTTTGTAATGTGAGGGGGAGGATATTTCCCTACCTAAGTCACTTCTATGAGCGTAAGAGCTATTTTGTGCTGTAGATTAAACTGACTCAGCACTAATATGGATTAAAAAGCCATTTCCTCCTTGCTCCATAGTAACCATTTTTATTCTAAAACTGGCAATCGTGTTCTGATGTGGTAACAATTTTAATACATTCAATTATCAAAACAGACAAATAAGGAGAATATTCCTTTTAGGATGACTTGTAAGCAGGGTATTGCTTATCAATTGACTTGTTACACATAAAATCTAGTACAACTAATTGCTTAACATTAATCAGAAGCACAGAATAGTAGGAGTTGAACTTTTTTATGTAGAACACTTGAATTCAAATTTTGACCCTGTTTGTAAGAGCTACACTAAATTATATTCCTTTTGTATTTGAGGATTACACCACACTTTAAGAAGGCTGCACATTAATCTGTATAATCTTCCTTCCCTTCCCAGCCCCTTAAATATCATTTGATGTTGGGAAGATAAGTCTTCTGACCTGCAAATATTTATATCTTTGCACAAGCTTTTTAGTCGCTAGATTTGGAATCAGGTACCATGAGTCAATTCATATGCTTAAAGCTGAGCAGACGCAAAAATATTTACCACCCCAAAGTCTAAGATATCAGTGTTAGTTTTCTTTTAAGTGGTGTAATTACCCAAAGATTCATAGAGACATGTTGGGGAGTACAAAAGGTACCAAGATACCTAACTTCCACTGAATCAAAGAGCTGGAATGTCTTTTAAAGTGTAGTGGTAAAGAGAAACTTACTGATGCCCTTTTATTCACTCTGAGCCATACGTTCTTTTGCAATAGTTTCCCTGACTTCTCAGCATAAGGTTTACAGAACATAGCCTAGAGAGGTCACAAGTCTTTCAGCACATCAGAAAAAGAAGATTCAGGGATCAGGAATCAGGTCTTCCTGCTCCTAGACCTATATATTAACCTCTGCAAGAACATCTCTACTGGATGAACTCTCATATATTATTACAATTGGTGAGTATTAGACAGTTTGGTAGTTTAAGTTCAGGAATGGGCTTAAGAAAGTACACATTTCTCAAATTTCTTGGGCATGTAGTTGTGAAATTTTAGTGGAAAAAAAATCTTCTGGTTGTATTTCCAAATAAATCTGTATGACTGTCTTTGAGATGTTTCAGTATTTCTGCTTCTAATATTAGATGCAACCAGGAAGGGCAGATGCTTACAGAAATAGGGATTAACAAGAGAAATATGGAAATGAATTGCTCAGAGCTCATAGGAGAGCTGAGGTTTTGCTCAAACCTCATGACAATTGGTTAATATTCAAATTACAGGTCAATTGTAACACATGTGACTCTTGGGATTTTTTTCCAGTGGAGTAAACATAGTAGCACGTTTAGAGGACTGTTGTAAATTTTTCTGACATATTAAGAGAAAGCTTTTGACTGCAACAAAAATTGAGCAACTTTGTATAAGGTACATCTTGAAATTGCACCAATTTTGCAACTTTTGGGGCTCAACTTGAAGTCACCAGCATGGCTTTCTTTTCAGACATGCATCCAGTATCTTACAAATGCATCCTATAAGGTAAGCACAAGCTCATCTGTTCATAAAATACAATGAAAATGTCATCTGAAACAGATTTAAGTATATGCAAGTTGCAACAGACTCCCTTAGGCAGATATAACTTACAACAAAAGATAACTATATTGCTTACAACAAAAGATAACTTAAAGTGGTGTTCAATTTGCCAGTTTACTGCAAGGATATTATTTTGACTACTATTAAACAGTCTTGACTGATGACCTCTCTAATTCGTTTGGTGCAAACACTTTCTTTCAACATCAGACATGGAATTTTTTAACCATCCACTTACTTGAGAGACAAATTTACTGTGGCCTGTGCAGACAATCCTGCTTTGTAATTTTATTAATTTTTTTCTGCATCTGCAAGACAATGCATGAGAGCATTTGACAATGAGAGCATTGATTAACCTTGAAACATATAATGTGGTTCACAGGCTTGGTTCTAAAGGGTTTTTGGCTTTTCTTTCAAACCTAATTTGCCAAAACACAATTACTAGGGAGCTGAAAAAAAAAAAAAATTGCCTTTTGGATTTTAAATTTACTTTCTTCTTTAATATATTAGGAATCTGAGCATGCTGCCTCCTGCTTCTTATCAGTTAAATATATGCAGTGATACCAGAAAAATAAACCATGAATGCTGCAATTCTAGTTCATTAGAAGGCGTCATATACGGAACATCTATAAAAGCAGATAGTGCCAAGGCTGTTCATCTACTCTGGATTTAATAATTACCTTATTTATATCCCACACACTAGGAAAAATATTTTAATTGGGATGGATTATGTAGAACACAAGGAATGGAATAATTAAGAAAAAACAGTTTCTTTTACTTCTAAGTTATTCGAGTCTGTTTGAATCAGTGGTAACAATTAGTGTCCTATTCCTTTTACTTTTCTATGTGACATTAGCATATAGACCTTTGTAGAGAGAACATTTGATGAAGGACAACACTAAGAGAGATTTCCTTCTGTCTTGCTTCTAGTCAACAAAGGGGCCTGCCAAGCTTGCCCACGACTTTTGTCACAGAGGGCCTGTCTCAGTGGCTGACTTGTAGCAGGGCAACCCAGAACATGAACACTATCATTCACACTCTGTACCAACACCTTAAAGCTGTCTGAGAATATCTGTGCAGTTAAGCAAGACAGGAGGGTGATGTCCTGACTTCCACAGTTCATCCTGTCTGGGTTTTGCAGTTTAAGGGGATTTTTGTGTCCCTGACTGTCAGTGAGCCATCTTTTGTCAGCACTAATCGGACCTGGAAACAATGGAAAGTATACAAGATGTTAAGACTTGCACAGGTATCTGATGTAATCTAAATGTGAAACAGTCCTGTTGCATTACCTAATGTGCCTAAATGAATGTCCCATAACCTGTATTTCTATGCTGGGTAACTGCTGATTGCAGTAGCTGTGCATTACATACACCTATTTGTTTCCAGGTGATACTCCAGCAAATGAAGGGCTTTTTAAACTGACATATTTAATAAAAAATATCCTTCTTATTTAAGGACACTAAGATTATTTTCTTGAATGTTGAGTGGTGTTCTAGCAAAGGGGAACTTGCTTTAAAGTTAAAGTATGAACTTCAGCAGAGTGGGGATGAACCTTGCACTGTTATGATCCTTTGCATTGCAAAAGTGCTCTTATAGATTTTAGCATACATAAGAACCTAATCTTTATTTTGAGTATTGGCTGAGAAGAGTTCAAGATATCTGACAACCTAGAATAAAATACGTTACATCTTTGATTATTTTTTTCCTTGGTGTTTTAATTTTATTTTAAATAGGAGTCTGGATAAAGTACATTGAAAAGAAAAAAAAAAAAAGGCATACATGGCTGTACAAATGAAATACTTTAACATTTGCTGACCCTTTATTAATATGCTTATTAAATGTCTATATTTTGTAACATTCCTAACTGGAATCAGCTCTCTACTTTTTATTACAGGCAGAGTATAAAAAAAAAAAAGAAAAAAAAGACCCAACAAACTAGGTATTTGATCAGGGAGACAAAAAGGCAGAGAAAGTAGTGTATGTGCACATTACAATTACATTATCAAGGCTTTCTGTAATGTTATTATAGGCTGTTCCAAGTTACCATGTATAAAAACAAACCATGCTGATTCCAAGCCCCAAAAAGAGAGAAGTTAGGGAAATATAATCAGTGCAGCTGTAGCAACAATACTATTGTTAAATTACAGGGAAATTTCATAAACGGTGAGTAAGAAGTCAAGAAGGAAATAGTTGTAGACAAAATCATTGCTAGAAAACATGAAAGCAACCATTTTTTTCCCATCCCATCCCCTCTCCACCCTGTGAAAAGATTATCCATGGAAGGGGGAAAAAGGGTGAGGTTGTGGGTGGTGTCCTACATAAGGCCATAACACACAAAAAGTATGCATGCTTTTTTCTTTTGGAAGAAAATGAGAAAAAAAAGCGAGCCTAGAAATTCTTTTGGAACAGATACTGTACTTTCAGGTGCCATCTGTGGGCCATGCCTTGTATGAAATAAGTCTATATTAAAACATGAATAAAAGAAATAAGGAGAGTAATCAATGCATTGTTGTTGTTGTTTGCAGCAAGACATAGATGTTTCCAAGGTGATTTTAAACTGTCTAGCTGTAAGAGCCCGTGACAGTGTAGTTTCTGGACTAGCTGTGTGTAACACAAGGCAACAAAGATTTCAACAAACACTAATTTATCCTGCTTCTCATTGACAAACCTACAGGTGCCTTAGTCAAAAAATGAAGTGCCACTGAGTCAACAGCTGTACTTTGTGGTAGTTTTCATTCACTTTGCTTTGGCATTAAGTTAAGAACCTCAGTGGGATTGCTCCTGCTTGATATCACTTCAAAAGATCACACTCAAAGTCTGATTCGTTGATAAATACAGTTTCAGTCGAAATTGATAATGCAACTTCCTTCAGCAGAGGGAAGTTATTACATTAACAGAGGCCAAGCTTTAACCTACATATATTAAACTGCTTCCATGAGCCATTCAGTGATGTGATAGATGAAACCAAAAGAGGTGAAGCTTGACTAGTGTATCATCCAAATTTACATTAAATAAAAGATGATTTTCCCTCTTCAAGGAGATTTACTTAGTATGAACAGAGAGTGCATGAAATGTGAGAGGAAGATGTTTCCTGATATGACCAAAACTACAGGTATATGAAAAGAGGTTCCAAGTCTAGCCAGATTTCACCTTACATTGTTTTTGATCATCCTCTTTGGTTTAAAACATTTCTAGATTGTAGCTCTGTTATGACACTGTTGCTGTTCTTCTCTCTCAAAATAGAAGAGAGATTTTTTACCATCTCCTCTGAAGTTTGAACTTTATTAAGCAGTACTATAACATTCACATTTTGAGAAAAAAGGGTTCTTGTGAACTGGCAGGAAGCATAACATGGCTTGCCGGTAATCATTTCCATGACATTAAGTTATTGTCTTTTGGGATTTACTTAGAATATATATATTTGGTGCAGCTAGCAAAGTTATTGAGCAAATGTGCATACTGATAAGTGGCAATGAAATTTTAAAAGAAAGAAGCATGACTGTTTCTTCAGACCACTTTGATACAATGTTGGTATTTCAGGCCAAATTCTTGAGGTTAGATGTCAATTCAGTATTGGAAGCTGAAAGGCTGAAAAGATCTTGATGCTTTAGAAAGCAAGATGCATTCTCCATAAAGATTACTATGTCTCTTAGCAGTAAAGATCTCACCATCATTCTTATCTAGCATTTTATCTTTTGGAAGATCAGGTTACTTACCCCACCCCCTACCTCCAGTTAATTTACAAACTCCAATAAAATAATCAGCCCTTTGTGATCATGCTTTCTCTCTACTACCTTCATCATGTTCTCTGTCTTCTCCCTGCCAAAAATATTTCCTGTCCCCCAGACACACAAAACTGGCAGCAAAGAGGTTAGGTCAGCTGTGAGAGGATTTCCATGGAATCAATTAAACCTTTCTGGCAGCAGGAAGGCAGACACTGTGGGATGTGATGGGACTCACTTCACACAGAGTTTTGACCTCATCCAGTTGCTATAAGCCCTCTCTGACCTCCAGCCCAGCACCTCCTTTGCTCCTACCACCCAGAACTTTTGAACACACAGTTCCCAGACAGGCCAGGTGTGCAGTGAGGGCTTTTAGCCTCCCTTTGGTCCCGGAAACTGGTTGGGGTTCAGTGGAATCCCAAAGCACCAATTAACATTACTAATTTTTCTGACATTAATATAAATGACATAGCATCAATACAGTTATTGCCAACTACTAAAAACAAATAAATCAACTGCAATTTACTAGCATTCTGGACCTTTTTTTTTTTTTTTTTCTGTATTAGATTAGTATATTTTGAGAGTTTTGAGAGAACATTTGTGAGAATTCAGCTGGATTATGATCAAGAGTTTAGTCGGCATCATTTATTTGGACTTTAAAAAGTGCTATTGACTGTATACCTCACAAGAGGCTAGGAAGGAAACTAAGAAGCTGTAAGTTGGCAGGTGTGGTTGTGTTATGGATAACAGAATGGCTAAAAGAAAAAGAATAGGATAAAATGGTCAGTTTTCAATATGGCAGTGGTTAGCAGCGGAACACTGTAAGGCTAAAAGAACTTTATTATATTAATTAATGCTCTGGAAAAGGTCTTAATCAGCATGGTGACATGATGTGCTATGGAACTTTTTCTTTTTTCTTTTTTTTTTTTTTTGAATGAGTAACTATTAGTTAACTGAGCAATTATTTAAGTTAGTCAGGACAAACCTAGGCAATTAGGCAGCACAATGGCAGAGGAAGTTCATGATGGAAAGTTCAAAATAAGGTGTGTTTGAAGGATATTACTAATACACATTGTTGGATTTTGAATTAACAGTAACCACCCAAGAAAATGACCTGTGTGTCACTGTGGAGAGCTTAATAAAAACATCTGCTTAATGTGGAAAGGCAATCAGAAGTGAACAAAATGCTACAATGAATAAAGAAAGGGGTGGGGTCCCCCTGAACCTGCTCAGGCCAAGCCTGACCAGGATGTACAGTAAATCAGTACACTTTCTCATTCTGCTTCACCATTCCTAGGATGAGTTGGCTGGTCCCCTGGAGGAAGGGAAAGTGTCAAGTGTCTTCAACATTGCTTTCCGTTCTCTGCCCACAGCTTTCTCCAAAAGGCCTTCCTGTCGCTGAGAGCCAGCTGCTCAAAACTTCTGCTGTTCAAAAGAAACTGAGTACATAAGGCAAGACCACTGAAATGTAGCAGTTTAACATGTATGACATTTCAAAACTGATTAATAACATTATTTTCAATTAAATATCAAAAAGAATTTGAGTAAGGAGAGTTATTCAGTTCAACTGTGTTGAAGGTTGATCTAAATGGCAAATGCTCCTAATTACAGAGTCCAGCATTTACTGGTTTTAATTCTTGAATGAAACTATAATTAAGCACTATTTAGGCTCAAGAGCTCTCACATTAAGTACTTAGGAATACTTACAATTTTGTGATGAAGCAAGATTATTTACCACAGGGCGGCAGGGCTTCCTAATCTCTAGAAGCCTACCTAAAAAAACCATCAAGCACCCACAATACTTGAGTAATCACCAGGTTTTGTAGGGGGGAGTTCTTTGCATCTCTGTATAAACATAATCCCATAACAGCAAAACACACCATTGCCTCTAATTTAACATACTATTATTCAGCATGTAAAATCTTATTCTCTCTTCAGTAAAGTGATACAGGGTGGGGACTTACTTGAAGGACTAATAGAACCAGCCTTGCTCAGACTTACTGCATGAGGCAGAAATCAAACTTTGTTTATATCTAATTGAGAATGCATTTTTATTTCACTATATAATCTGCTTCACAGCATAGTAAGTATTCTGTACGTGTCTGAAAACAGATGAATCAAAACAGTGCTGAACTGTAGCAAAACAAGAAAACAGATGATAAAAATGAATAATGATAATAATAATAATAAAATTAATAAACCTAAGATTACCTATTTACAGATCTTGTGGGAAACAGAGGTGCACTGGAAAGAAAACCAGTGGCCGGATTCTTTAATGTGCCAGGATTGCTGGTCATACAGGTCAGGTTCAGGTATCTGAAGAGAGACAGTAAAACAGTCTGAAATATTTCCTCCCTTTAGCAAGGAAAAGAAGGGAAAAGACAGGATGTTTGAATATATGGGGAGGAGAAGAACAGGGATTAAATTGCGACACCTTGGAGCAGAGAGTAGAATTGAGCTGGCCTTTGACAGGAAGACAAGAGACACAGGGAGATATTGGTGAAGTCTGGGCATAGGAGAAGAAATGGATAAGCAGCTGTTCCTATCAACTTGGAACTGGAACTGCCTGAAACTACAACCAAAGTACTTAGCAGGAAGGCTGTGCTTAGATGTCCCCAGACTGCTGCATGTAGACAAGCAAGAGTGAAGGGAGAAAGAAGAACAGGGCAACTGTCCAGTGAATATCAGCTGGGTCTTTCAGTAGCCGTACAAGGAAACTAAGTTTGGAATAAATAATTCCAGAAAAAGCAAAGAGACTGGGACTAGAAAGAGGAAACAGCAGAATGCAGTTCTGAATGGAACCAAAATTACTATGGATCATGTTGATCCTTTGCTAGAAAAATGTATTACTTCTGGTTGTGCTGGTTTGCCTAGACAATGGTTAGTCATCCTGCAATCAATTAGTCTGTCAGCTTATGTAGGACAAAGAGGCAAAGTGGACCTCAATTCCAACCCTGCTGACATTTCACATGCTGCCAGAATACAGTACTTTTTTTCCAACTCATTTCTTAAAACATTAAGAAGAAACGAAACATTACATGAGAATTAGGTATTATGGTCATAAAGTCAAATGTTAACAGTTATGAAAAGCCAAAACTAGAATTATTTATGCAGCCTTAGTTTGGCTAACACACTTATAAGCATAATATCATCTTTTAACTACGTGGTCACAGAGTAATTTATAAACAAGATCCCTTTTTTTTTTTCAGTACAATGAAGGAAACTTTAGCTGTAGCAGAAGTCCAAGGCAAAGGGAGGCATAAGGCTGTGAACACAGGGTAAGAGAAAGAATGTCTTCATGATTAACAAATACTGACCTGGAGGATTCTGTTCTGAACTCTACTACTTCCCATGTAGTAACAGACAGATGAGTTTCCCAGGTGATCAGTAAGCATATACTCCATTTTCTAGGTACCTGCTTTAGGCCTGATTTACAGAAATGCCTACAGCTCAGAACAGTATTTGACATATATGGGAACTGTGCTTTGTCCACATGAAGTGATAGATAATTCTATATGTTCTGAAAAGATCTACTTCTAGGCATATAAGATCTGACCTACACAATCAGCGAAAATTTTTGACCTTATCATCTTTATATTTCTGTTCCCTAACCATAACAATGTATTCTCTGAGACTATTTTGTGAAAATAATATCATTAATATTTGTGATGCATTCATAAACTGTATACGTGAATATCAAAGAAAAAGCCAGAGAGAAATGTTCAGTTCTGCTTTTATATTATGGATCCAGCAGTCTGCAATACACAGGATGTCCGTGCATTAACTGAAGACTGTTCACACTGTGTACTCAATGAAGCAAAGATATTCTTGGAGAAACAAACAAACAAACAAACAAACAAATAATAATAATAAAAAAACCAACAACTATATGTTCTTTAATCACATGATCTTGAAAGATTTACAAAAGATGATCAAAAATTGTCACAGTCCCTGTGTTTGAACACTGGATGATTTTGCAATCCTACATGATCTTTTAAGCCTTTTAACTCAATTTTGTGTGTGAAATATATGTAATAACTGGTTTTGTAACAAAGAACAATAGACATTCTATGCTGACTGACTTGACTTTCAACCTATTATTTGTATTCTGTTTTTCACTACAATCACAGAGGCACTTGTGGCAAAGAATGTTCCTAAAGATCTAGTTATCTCAGAGCTCCTTAATCCTTCTCAGTCTCTTTACTTACATGGGTATGGGACTGAAATTGCACTGGTTCCATTGATCTGAGAATGCATCATGACCATACGGCTATGGTGATACAGCCAGACTTCTCTTCCAAGCTTTCGTATCACAAAACAGTGGTGAATGCTATCTTTGAATGGCTGTTTTCTCTCCTGATTTGCTTTTCCCAGAATGTCTTGTGTGAAATTTTCTTCCTTCCCCTTAAGGCAATATGTTGGGGGACTACACTGGAGATCTATCTTGTCATCTTTCCTGTTCAATGTGTATTTCAGACTCTTGGGCAAGTGGGAGTAATAGGATCCAGGTATTGTTTCCAGGATGTTATCATCATTTTATCACTTTTCTAACAATCACTGCAGTAGCATCTTGCCAAAAGTCTGGGGAAACCGGCGAAGGATGAAATCTTGCTGATTCATTCAGTGCAAGTGGGATTAAACTGATGGCATGGTTGGGGATAGTAACTCAGTTGTAAAACCACTAAATCCTTCATTGTTCCACTATTTCTCATGTATACAAATCTGCGGTTATGTCGGATACTATCTGCTCTCTTATCATGTAGAAGAAGCTAGCAAATATGCTGTATGGTCTGTGCTTGAAACATTACCTTTGACTATGGAATTTGCTGTTAAAATCCTTGCTTTTCATGCTTCAAGACTGGGTCACTTCAAAGTGAACTATACAGGATGCAATCCAAAATCCCACAAAACACAGAATAGCTAGAGAAGAGTGCCTCTTGTTAGCAGCAATATATGCCCCTGGTGTTCCTTGCAGTGGAATGGTTCCTAATTGGAAAACAAGAAATTGGGTTTTGCTGTAAGGTACTGGTAGTGAGTCCTGAGTGGCTAGTTTCTTGTGGTCTGACAAAACAAAGTCCATCTTTGTGCCAAGTCACCAAAGATAGTGTCAGTGGAAATACTCAAATTAAGTCCTTCTTGAAAGACAGAAGACTAAGTGTCCTCTATTAGCATGCTTCAGCTTT
>VXAL01007511.1:15379-32271 GCA_013399475.1 Chauna torquata | reverse complement strand
ATTAGCAGTCTCTGATCAACAAGTGATTTATCAAAGCCGTGTGTCAAATAAAACTGGAAGACTCAGGAATAGAGAAACTACATAAAGCCAGAAATGCTTGGCTTTCTTTTTTCCATGATGCCTTCAATCATTTATTCTTGATCATCAGCTAATACTCCCGGCTTCTTCAAATCTTCAACTTTTTCCATTTAGACATCACAGAACTGATAACTAGACCACTGACATTGTTGGTCTTTAGATAAGGTCTCACATGTAAAGGAAGAATGTTTAAACAGATGCCAGTAGTATTAACAGAACTGAATAATGCCTATACTATAAGGCACAGCAGTTTCACTGACATGTTACCAAACGTTGACTTCCACACTTACTTGAGACTTAATGGGTACTTCCACTACATTCAAGTCTTTTCTTTGTGTCGACCTTTTCTCCTTAGACTATTAATTCTAATTTTCAGTCATTTACCATATGAGATAAAATCCACATAAAGTTCATGCAAGACTCAAACAGTTTCAGCTGCTTCTATTTTCATTTTGTTTAGGTTTATTTTTCTAAACCACATGTTACCATATACCTTGCCAACGTAACTCATTTGGAAATAATGCATTAATTCAAACAATGTTTGTTTGGAGGAACTCTGATAGCTTTCGGCTGGCTAAACACACTTAGATAGCATCCTGTTGGTTTCTGAAACAGAATTGAAATGCTGATATGCTTACTAAGTGACAGCTTTGATGCAATATCCTTACAACATATGAATATTTACAGTTCAATATTACTTAATGATAGCTTTTTCTCAGAAGTTGTCAAGTGCCACAGTTCATGCAGATCATGTACACAGTTCAATTAAAACCTCAGCTAAAATATTTGCAGACAAATCCCGCATTCCTGAGCTCTACAGAAACCATTCAAACACATCTTCTACATGGTAACAGGATGGGCTAACTAGATAATTCTGTGGCAAACTAGCTCTACTGCTGTTTATTTTTGTAGAAAGTAGTTGCTAAAATTGTTTTCACTCACCTAAAATTATATGTAACTTGATAACACAAATACAAAGGATGGTTCCAAAAAGAAAAATGCAACTCAGATTTGTTTTTACAGTGTTTAATAAACTGCATGATTATTTTATTTTCCAGGGGAAAAAATAGCTAAACGTGCCATATGCAAAGCTCATTGCATGTGAAATTCATTGCACTACTAAAATGAACTTGAAATCCTAGTGGCTAAATGTAATGATTCATAACCATGTTTTCATAGTATTTTTCTCTTTTACTGCTCCCTGAAAGACTTACAGAAGCAATCAGGGAAAGTAATTATATACAAATGAATGTTAAATACATTATGAGTAAAAGTATACCTCTGTAGTATAACAGCCTTTCCCCTCCCTTTGAAAAAATGAAACTATTTTACTACTGCTGCAGCAAAATATTTTACCTATTTTAATTAAACTCAAAAACCCTAGAAAACTAAGTAACAGCTGGATAATTGTCTATTAATATAAAATATCTTTATTATGGCACACCAATATATCAAATGTTTGCTTTTCTACCTGCCTCTGACAATAGCAATCCTTCATACCAATTTGTATGAGAAACATGCCTAACTGTAAATAAACTTTTAAAAGTGTAGGTACAATATAATCACTGTTACAGTACTGTGTTATTTGCTGCTAAAATACTAATAGTTCAGGTTGATCAGGGCTGCATAACCAACTCATCTCTAATTAATTATAATTAATGTTATCTGGGTTCCATGCTGTTAAAACAAACTAGTTACAGACAAACAGCAGTTCTAGTATCATTAGCCAATATTTTTCTGGCTTGCAAATTGTCCACTCTATCTGTAAGTCTTACATAGATGAAAAGCATCTTTTGAAGGACTGTGGGCAGGGTATTTGCTTTCCTGTATATGGAAAGGTCTCTTTCAACTATCCAGCGCTGTAACATTTCCAAAATAANCTTTGAAATTTATCTGGGAAAGTTCACTGTATGACTGTCATAACATGATAATTCTCTTCTTTCCAAAGTCCTGATAAGAAGCCATGATTGCCACTGACAGTCTTTCACAAACAAACAGTATCTACACTTAGACTTGATTCGTAAGGGTTTTCTTCTCTCATTTCATCTTTTGGTTCACCAAAGACTGGCAGTGTTGATGTAGTCTCATACTTTCTTTCGAGTGTGTTTAATGAACGCTTTTTAAAAAAGAAGTAAATTTTGACTGAAGAGAAACTTCAGTCAATCTTCAGGATGTTAATTGGAGAAAAGCCAAAATCAACCCACCCTAAACAAATGGAATCCCTGAGAAAGAATTCAGTATTCCAAAATCAAGAACAGGCTTGGTCCTGTGTTCCTGAAGATGGGTAGATTGTATCAATACCACATAGTTACCCTCACAGCTTCTTACAATAGCTGCTATAACAAAGCAATAGACCTAAAATGTGTCAGTGGACTTCAGAATGACAGTCATCTCCTAAATAAAGCATGTTTTCTGTCTGTAGCCTCCGTTCTGCAGCATAAGGTGTACTGGTTCCTCAGGATACATCTGCACTGTCATGTTTGCACAATCTCAAGCTTAAAATTCAGCTCCTATAACATCATTGCTATTTGCGTGTTAATGCATGTTCAGACTCAACTTTGGCATATGCCAGTTTGCTCACTGGCAGAGAAACCTTGTATTGGAGAAGGAACAAGAAGAAAGGATTGAGATCTGCTCTATTTCAGCTCTGTTGTTACGGAAAGTAATTGGCATGGCTGAGTTGGGTCTGAATTAAGTTGTCCTGGCTCCAGTCCTCCAAAATGATATTAACTTGCCTATGCCATTCTAACATAACTCAATGAGGACATAATCTCAGTCTTCTACTAAAAATTGGTGAGGCATGAAACAGACTTTTGCTTTCTGGGGTAGTCTTATATAGTTACGTAGCTATTACATGAAATGGGTTAATAAATAAAAATACAGAAAGGATCTATATGGGCTTTGGTGAAAAGTAAATTTTCTGGAAATAGTTAAAGGAAGAAAAATTTTTCTTCTAAAAAATCTCTAACCAGCACACATGAATTCCCGCAGAGGGAATATGACTCTGACCTGGATGCAACAGGAGAATAAACGTAGAAGTTTAAAAAATGAAGAATTTGTTTGCCAACAAACAGAACATCAGCTAGCTCTGCAGGGACATACTTGCCTGTTCCATGAAGAGCAGACTGGATGTAATCTATGTGATGTAATTCTTAAGCACCTGTGATTCACTTGCATGATTGCAAGTGAAACAAGCAAGTTAGGCCAGAGCTGCCATTATGCATTCAATGTGTGAAGAAGCCATTGGGCATGGGCCCCTAACCTGCCAGCCAGAAAGTTGGTTTTGGAAAATCCCTTGCTACAGATGTTCATTTTATTGCACACTGCAGTTGCAGGCTATTACTGAAGATCTTGTAGACCACTTCTATGAAATCTGGCTGAGTACACAGGCACAATGTAGATAAATTTGTATTGGTGAGGACAGATGGAAGGTCTGTCATGAAAGGCTGCAGCACATACAGAAAAACTGGCAAGTCCAAGCTCTTACTGTGAAAATTCTCTAACTGCTTGACAGTAGGATGAGTGTAAAGATAAGCTATTGAGGCTGTCTGTCTGCAACTTCAGAGGTTGCACCTGTCCAGATCTTTCAGATCTCTGAGGAACACTCAGAAGTATACACATATTAGAAGGGTAAAGTACAAAAGAATAGGTACCATACTATAGGTGTATAAACAACTATCTGAAGAAAATTCCTGTCTATCTCACATACCTTTGTTAATATCATTGGCATGTACTTGAAAATTAGAATAAATTGGAGTGAATACAGAATGAAGAGCTAATAGAAAAGGAAGTCAAATTTTGCTTTATAAATAGGAGGCTAAACAGTGGAAAAGAACATTTACAATAATGTTATCAGAATTTTAAAACATAAAATTATGCTTGTTAGCGTGAATTACATTTATCCACTCCATACCTCTGGAATGTGAAAAGTTAGGTGGTAGCAAGTCTTACAGCCTGTGGGGTCAATCTTGCCCCTAGACATGTGTATGTGTCATTTATCTGCTACAATGCTAGCCAACGCTTGCTGATTTTAGAAAGTATGCGCATATAACTGTGGGCAAGACTGAACAGTGACTTTTCAATTCAAAGTTTCTTCATACAAATGCAAATACTTTTTGCAATCTGATTCAAATTAACAATAGAGTCATTCATTCATTATTGCTTTAACAAATGAGCAGAAATCCCCTTCCTTTAGCAGTACACAGACATTTGATAGTAACTAAATTTTTGTGGTGATTATGTGTTACAAGATCTGATTCTGTTGTACTTAAGATTCAAGTCTTGTTTCCATCTCAGCTGTAGGCTACAAAACCACTATGCTATATTACTTGCTCAGGGGCATTGGAAGAAGAAACCTTCCGTCCACAGCTGCAAAGAAAGAATTGGATCCGTTTTGTGACAATGAAGAAAACTTTACGGTTAGCCGAATACTTAGCTCATGTTCTGTTTAACAGAAAAGTATCTACTGAATGTCAGCAATGGCAAATAGCTTAGTCTTTTCATTGTCTGAGTTCACTGTTATATGAAAATTCCCAATGATTCCATTAATCCAATTAATAAAATCAAAGTTGTGTAAAATTGCCCCTCATTCTGCTGTCTATACTCTTGCTAATGCAGCCCAGTATGTGGCTGGCCTTCTATTCCACAAGAACCTACCGTTGACTTATATTCAACTTTTTGTCCACCAGGACCCCCAAAGTCCTTTTCAGCAAAACTGCTTGTATGAGACTTTTGTTTAAGAGGACAGGCAAGAGGTGCAAATACATGTTGATGATTTTTTTTTTTAATTTAATTTTTTTTTTTTCAGACAACTACTACCAGGGTGTTTACATGCCCTAGCAAAGATTAGACATCTCTAGCACAGATTACCTCAGAAGATCTTGAAAAGATTTATAATTGCCAGTTATAGACTCTAGTATAATCTTTAAATTACTTCCTGAAAAGTCTCAGCAAGTGTTGCAATAATATCTTGTTGAGCTGTCTGAGGACTTATATGCAATGTCTGCAGTAGTGTGGTGTGACAGAACCAGATTTGTTAGTGCTGATATTTCAGGGATTTTACTTTGGACTAGCTCTATCTGGTCTTACATACTGAACACATCTTAACAGCTGGGATATATTAGGTGCACTCCTGGCAGGCATCTTCCAGTTTAATTTCATTCAAAAGGAATTCAGCTCCTGTATTCCAAGAGTATTCCATGATCTGACTTGAAGTGCTGTAAGTGGGGACAATCGAGGGATTCACTTCAAAAGCACAGTAATGACCTAAACTAAAATACCAATGTGGACACACCTATGGGTTTCTTCTTAGATCCTTGGGGAAATGGAGATCATATGATCATGACCAGGTGTTGGAAGCAAACCCTGTAACTTGAAACATACTCCATGAGACTCATTAAGGCCTGAAAAATACGAATAGGGTCTCAGAGGTTTGTATGGAAGACAATGATCTATGTCCCTAGCAAAGAACCTGTCTCTGTGTTGACACAAGAACTCTAAAATTCCATCCCAGACAGAGAGGTGGCAAGAAAGAAATTCTGGATCTCAGTGATCTAAATAGGCATATGGTGACTCTAAAAGTGTTTAAAGATAAAGTATCATGACTGAAGGTCTATCGCACAAAATGGCAGAAGCATCAGTACTTCCGTTAATATATAATCTACAAATGTTGACAGAACCATTGTTAACAGAAGTATTATAAGTATTTTTGAAGTTTCTATTGCACAAACTAGCACTAAATAAGCAGCACAGATTCCCTTGAAGTAATCTGACTGATATTGGACTTAGATGTGGTTTTGTACAAGATACAGAAGCACTTTGATATGTAGGTGAACCTCCTTCCGAGGTTCTTCACCTGCCATTTCACTCTGGCATTCTAGAAGTCTTGAGAGTGTCACCTTATTGCCATTACCTGTGCCTTATGCACTTACATATTTTATAAATATAGCTAATCTGCCAATACCGAAGCATATTTCTCTGGAAGTATCTGGTATTGGAGGTCAAAAATTTTAATTAAGAGTAATATCAAATAATAGAAAAGAGCAAGGAGCATTTAATCATAAAACCCAAAGGAAATTGGAGGAGTTGCTGTTGCATCCATGTATGAGACTTAGTGGGGAAAAAGCACAGCAACCAAATTTGTCCCCAGATTAACACTTGCTTAGTGTGAAGATGACTGCTTAGATTTTGTCGTCAATATACTTTGCTGTTAAAGAAAATGAGTAGCATCCTTGTATAATGTTCCACTTACCTTCCTCTGTTTCTTGTGCAGCAGACTCCTGCCTCCCTTCCTGCTAATTCCTCCTTCTCTTGCCTCTCTGTACTTGGGTAGGAAGGGCACTCCACAGTATCCACAGGAGGAAAAATCTTTGGTTATGTGGAACTACTGTAAGAAGGCTATGATTTGGCATACGATATATCTGATGGGACTCTCTTTGTTCTCCTTGGTAATGAGTGGCTTGTACTGGTCTTAGGCTGTATTAGCAGGAGAAAACTGAGAATGCAGATCAGTTCATTATGTTCTAATGTTTGCTGCAATTCTCTGCCTCAGATGCTTAAGGAATTTTATCTTCTCTGATGCATCTTTTTCAAAGGCTCGTCTGCTCCAGCATGATTCCTGCTCTTTGAGACTATAAAGCTGACAGGTGGGGATGAAAGAGTATGGTAGAGGTTTACTTCTAATGCTATATTGTTTTTGTTTGTTTGTTTGTTTGTTTGAGAATAAGTTGCAAGCAGTTTCAGTTTATAGTGGAACAAACATTTGCTCTTGTCTTTGTAATTGAAATTACAAACTGAATAGGGAAGGTGCCCCACTTGACCTGTTCTTTGTTAACAGGGAAGGTCTTGTGGGTGGTGTGCAGTTTGGAGGCTCTCTTGGGCACAGTGATCACAAGATGATAGAGTTCTCTGTCCTTGGGGAAGCAAGGAGGGTGGTCAGCAGAACTGCTGCTTCAGATTTTGATACGGCTGATTTTGGCCTATTCAGGGACCTGTTCGACAGGGTCCCTTGGGAGGCAGTTCTGCAGGGTGAAGGAGTCCAGGAAGGCTGGACATTCATCAAGAATGAAATCTTGAAGGCACAGGAGCAGGCTGTCTCTATATGCTGACAGACAAGTTGGAGGGGAAGAAGACCTGGCTTGGCTGAACAGAGAGCTTTTTCTGGAACTCAGGAAAAAGAGGAGAATTTATGACCTTTGGAAGAAGGGGCAGGCCACTCAGAAGGACTTCAAAGATGTTGTCAGGTTATACAGGGAGGAAATTAGAAGGGCCGAAGTCCAGCTAGAGCTTAACTTGGCCACTACAGTAAAAGACAATTAAAAATATTTTTATAAGCACATAAACAAGAAAAGAAGGACTGAGGAGAATCTCCATCCTTTATTGGATGTGAGGGGAAAGAGTGATGAAGGATGACGAAAAGGCTGAGGTACTTAATGTCTTCTTTGCCTCAGTCTTTGTTAGCAAGACTAACTCTTCTCAGGGTACCCAGTCCACTGAGCTGGAAGATAGAGACAGGGAGCAGAATGAAGTCTTTATGACCCAAGAGTGACCTACTACACCACTTGGACACACACAAATCTATATGGCTGGATGGGATCCACCCAAGGGCACTGAAGGAGCAGGCAGAAATGCTTGCCAAGACACTTCTAAGAATTTACCAGCCATGCTGGCTAATGGGGGAGGTCCCAGTTGACTGGAGGTTGGCAAATGTGATGCCCATCTACAAGGAAGGAGGATCCAGGGAATTATGGGCCTGTCAGTCTGACCTCGGTGCCAGGGAAGGTCATGGAGCAGATCATCTTGAGTGCCATCACACAGCATGTACAGAACAACCACATGATCAGACCCAGTCAGCACGGGTTTATGAAAGGCAGATCCTGCCTGACTAGCCTGATCTTCTACGACAAGATGGCCAGCTTAGTAGAAGAGGGAAAGGCTGTGGATGTTGTTTACCTGGACTTTAGCAAGGCATTCGATACTGCTTCCCACAGCATTCTCCTGGAGAAACTGGCTGCTCACAGTTTGGATGGATGTACTTTTCGCTGGGTAGAAAACTGGCTGGGTGGCTGGGCCCAAAGAGTCATTGTGAATGGAGTTAAATCCAGTTGGAGGCCAGTCAACAGTGGTGTTCCACAGGGCTCAGTACTGGGGCCAGTTCTCTTCAATATCTTTATCAAGGGTCCGGATGAGGGGATGGAGTGCACCCTCAGTAAGTTTGCAGATGACACCAAGTTGGGTGGGAGTGTTGATCTGTTTAAGCGTAGGAAGGCTCTACAGAGGGATCTGGATAGGCTGGACCAATGGGCCGAGGCCAACTGTATGAGGTTCAACAAGGCTAAGTGCCAGGTCCTGCACTTGGGGCACAACAACCCCTTGCAATGCTACAGGCTGGGGGAAGAGTGGCTGGAAGGCTGCCCGTCTGAAAGGGACCTGGGGGTATTAGTTGATAGCTGGCTGAGTATGAGCCAGCAGTGTGCCCAGGTGGCCAAGAAGGCCAACAGCATCCTGGTTTGTGTCAGAAGTAGCATGGCTAGCAGGATTAGGGAAGTGATTGTCCCCCTGTACTCGGCTCTGTTGAGACCACACCTCGAACACTGTGTTCAGTTTTGGGCCCCTCACTACAAGAAGGATACTGAGTTGCTCTAGCACATGCAGAGAAGAGCAACAGAGCTGGTAAAGGGACTAGAAAACAGGACATATGAGGAGTGGCTGAAGAAATGGGGCTGTTTAATATTTGCTATGTTCATGTCATGATTCTACTGTATTGGACAGTATTATAATGAATAATTATCATTTCAGGTGTTCATTCCATGCTTTTTTTTCCTTCCACCAAAGAAACACAATTACATGGGTTATATAAGTTCTTGACTAAGCCACTTCTGTTAATAGCAGTAAAGACTCTTTAAATAATAAAATAGAGATTAGTTTATCTAAGACTGAAAGAGAAATGCAGTTGTTCATTGCTACATTTCAGCTATCTGCATTCTTAAAGAAATGATTTTGAACTCTGACACGAATGAATCCCTATTGTAGCCATTTTGCAAATGGTCAGCCAGCAAAAATGATTGATTACTTCTAATTCCAGAGACATATCATTCTCTTTCAACTTCTGTGGGAAGAGACGGAAAAAACTATGTCTTCATTCAGGAAATGGGAGTGGAACAGAAATCTGTGTTTCTTTTAGTATTGCAATTTCAAACTCAACATTTGGGCTGTATCTAGACAGGAATACATAAAAACAGACTGAAATTCCTTCAGGACTCCCATTTGATGTAATTCTCTGACACTGCTGGATGACTGCTGAAGAAAGGAATGGTCAGTCCCTTCTGACTGCTGGTGGAAAGAATGCCATTCCCTATGTAATAGCTGTCCTACAAGACTGGCTACACTATTGCTGACAAAGTCCAGGACTCAGAGAAGGATAAACGCATTTTACAAAGAGAACTAATTAAGAAATTTTTGTCCCAGCACATTTCTGTCTGTTTTCCTGCATCTGTCTCAAACAAAACTAAGTCACAATCAGTTATAAATAACTCAACGATTGTGAAGAGGCTAGTCTGAAGATTTTGTGAGATAGTAAAGAACTTTCTTGGAATAATTTTGGGATTTATCTGCAATAAAAATAGGTCTCACTGCAGGCTATTTTCAAGAATGTATATTAAATTACTCATAAAGAATGATGTACTGGTATGCTGACCAATCTGATGCATCATCTGGTTCCAGCAAATCCAGTCAGAGAGGACACCAGGACTGACCAATATGGTATTGCTTCTGGTTCTACTATTGCACTAAAGTCATGCCTTGCACTGAAGGACATGTAATTCCAAGACGCTGTTCCCAAAACATCGGTGTGTGTCCTTCTTTGGTGCTCAGATGACCTTGTTTGCAGAATACTGTCTCTGCTCTCTTGTAGTTTTCCAGCTCAGCCCTGACCCAGTAATTGGGATGGTTGCTCATTCAAGTTCTCTGAAAAATTCTCGGCCCAGCTTTTAGTTGTTTGACCATTCAACTGAAGTTTCTGAGACTGGGTCAATTAAAATTTTGCAAACTATTTTTACAGCTTAGAGCAGAGGACAGTGAAATGTCAAATGTGGCCAAAGAGTCTTAAGGTCAATAGTGATTATATGCTATATACATACATGATAATATGCACCATTTAAGAATGTGCTCGACATTTTAAAGCAATATTTGTACCACGTTATATGAATGATTCTGAAGGTTGTATTTCATATTCTTCAGACCTCAGGTCAGAGTTTAAATCTATGGTAAAAATGCAAATAAAACTAAGTTTCCCAGGCCCCTCATAGAACACATCTGCATACACCGTCAGCCCTGAATTTCCATAGCATAGAGGGAACTGCATCAGCTCCTGCTCAAGGGAAGTTCAGGACTGACTGGGTTGACTTCCTAGATTACTTAATATGTGTGCCAAGTCATTGCTATTAATACAGCAAATTTATTATCGCAAATGTCTCAGTAATTTTAGCAAACTATAAATAAACAAACAAAAACCTCAAGATAAAGCCCTACCCTTCAAATATTGGTGGTCTGAATTGAGGTACTAAAAGTAAATATAGCAGCATGATTTAACTGCTCTCTAATTCCTTGTCTCTACAAGACTATGTTGATAAGATAAATCAGATGGCTTAAAAACGTGTCCTTTTTATTTATTTATTAGACATGAAAATAAACACATAAACCCAACAACACAGCAAAATGTTAGGAAGAGGACCAAAAGCCTTACGAAGACTTTTGCCCCATTGAATTGACTTCTAAAAAGGCTTTAAGAAGTCAGGATTTTCTGCTTAACTTTGGCAATATTTTGGCAATATTGTCAAGATGGTACTAATCATGTTAGAAATAAAATTATGTTTCAGAATGATCCACAGAAGTCTTGAATACTGATGTTCTAAGAAAGCCAAGTGGAAAAATAGAATTATTTTCCAATGGCTATACTTTTGTCCTCAGAAATTATTTGTTTTGGGAACAGTTCAAAGTTCTTGAACTTGGTGTGGAAAGAATTTATAGACCTTGTTTGTCCACTCTCTCAAATCCCCAGAAAATGTGTGTACATTAGCTACCAGTTGAAGAACACAGCCCTAGATCTTGTTGACAAGATTTCACTGATTTAAAGGGCTGCAAGTATGCTCGTAATGGCTTTAAAAAGGTCTACTTGGACATTTCCCTCACAGCTTAACCAAACTCCCAGTACTTGTGCAGTTTTCCATGATTAACTAGGTGATTTCCCTGTACAATATTATTTTCTCTAGAATTTCTATGAACTCAAATATTTATTTATTTTAACATTAAACAAGCAAAACTAAAATACTGTAGGAAAATACCACTTCAACTAGGAGCACTGTTCATAAATTGCTCTTGCAGATGTATGCAAAAACTGATTTAAGAAGAGTTGCTCTTGTGAATCAAAAATCTGTCTTAAACCTTTTAACATGATTTCACAAAGAAGTCTCCAGTGTAGCATTGCTGCTTGTACCGATGCACTTAACATACACATCAATTAAACCTAGAAAAAAGTAGCTGAAAAATAGATCACCATCTCCAAATTCAAAATTGTTTCTATAGGATTTACAAACTAGTAGGCCCAAATATTTAACATCCCCCCTCAACACTCCCCCCCCCTCAAAACAACAACAACAACAACAAAACACCTAGCACTTAGCACTGTCTTTTTAGATACATAAAAGCTGTAGCAATCAGAGGAAGTTAGTAAAGTGGGTGCTGCTAATTCACTGCAAGCACAGGATTGATGAGCGTCTACTTGATGAACCTGGAGAAAACTTTACATTTCTTCCTATAACTGCCTAAAGAGTTTGCCAATAGACAGATTCTATAAATGGAAAAAAAAACATATTAGAACTTGGCTTCTGGGTTTTGCAACTGTCATCCAAAAGGAGAAATATATTACAATAGGTTGGGAAAAAATGGTACTCTATAGCAGATGTTCTGTTTAACAGCAAGAGTTTCACATGTCCACTTTTTATTAATTTTTCTTGAAAGGAAATTGTAACAATTTCTATACCATGATTTTTCCTATAACAACATAAAAGGCATACAAGTATAGCATGTTTTGACTATTTTTGTTGTTGTTGTTTTGTTTTGTTTTGTATTTTACTGTGTAGAAAAGGGTGGCAAAATTTTTCTAAGCAGGAGGATTGTGGTCTAGCAACAAACATGCTTTTTGCCTTATTGCTAATTGTGGTAATACCAATGAGGATTGTAGTAGGTGATGATGGGAGTAGTGAGCTTGATAAGGGAGAAATCAGAGATTTAAGGTGATAAAACATTAAATTACTCTATATGAAGGCTAGTTTCAGGGTTAACACAATATTTTATTCTCATGCCCACTCAAACAATAACTGTTTGGTTCTTGTTCCTAATGTTGACCACAAGAGTGAGACAGTATGTCAGTCCTTATCATGCAAACAATAGTTTGCTAATAAGCTGAACTTGGTCCATCCTTTCCTGCTGATTACCACACAACAGATGATAAAGACCCTAGCTGCTAAAAGCCTTGACTGTATTTGGAAATTCTGAATGGCACAGTATTAAAATAGTGGTAATATTTCACATAAAGAAGCTTACTGTCCTATGTCCCATTGTTTCAATCTGCTTCAAAGCAAGAAAAGTGAACACTACATGTTATTGTCATATCACCAATTTGCTTCAGTAAGGAAGTCAGCTCTTTAGGTTAATGATGGCATTTAATAATGGTGAATTAATCCATGCCAACTTCATAAATAATGCTTGTTCAACAGAGTTTTTCTTCTTTCTCTATAAAGAAGATTAAAAAAAGCACCCTCGTCCAATAACATTACAAACATTGTTTGATTTGGAAGACCCACAAATATGGCTTCATACCACACAAACTGCTGTACAGAAGGTGATATTACCCACTTATTCATAACCACCTAATGTTACCATGCATGGCTGAATCAATTCAAAAAAAGTTCCAGAACTGACAGGAATCTCTATAAACTTTGCTCTCTAGGAGACATAACAATAACACGCAGCCCAAATTAAGGAGTTTCTGCTCTTAGAATGGTTCAAAATATTTTTAGTGCAATTATACTGGACTTTATGTTTTTCAGTAATCTAAGTATTATAAAATGTCTTTTTTCATATTTCATAAAACTCTAGGGAGAAATGTAGTTTGAAGTCGAGTACAGATATCAAATACATAAAAAGTCTTTTGCTAATTGCTATATTCAATCTTAATTCAAAATATAAGCCTCCTATATTGCTCTTATTTCCTGATTCCTTTTAAAAACTGTAATAGGTATATAGCTTGCAATGTGTTTCCTCATCTTGCTTTTCCTTTAGTTGATGAATTTAGATTTATTATATTGTCCACTTCAGGCTTAGGGAATGAGTCTGAGAGTGAGCCAAATTGCTTTTCTTGTTTCATTTTTGATTCTCTGTCCTTTAGTTTCCCAAAGTACGGTAGCTGTTAAGAATCAGTACAACTTTGGAAGAATGCCAACAATTTATGCTGATGGTCTGTCTGAATCAGGGTATTCAACCAACTGTAGTGTCAGACATTAAGAAAAATTTTGCTCTTTCTCTCGGTGTGCATTACAATAGGAAATTCTCCTAAAATATATAGGGCATTTTATTCAGGGAGATTTTCAAAATTAACTAACGAGGACCTTGGGACAGGTCAGCTGAAGTAAAAGCCGAAATAGATTCACCAATAGCAGTACACTTCTAGGGCTACAGTGTAGCAACTCAGCAGGGAAGATGATTATCAAAACAAAACCACATCAGATCCCAAGGAAACCACAAAATACAGACATTTTGAAAATTATAGACTTATAGGATTTTTCCCACTTGGGTTAATTTGGGAAATAACAACAACAACATCAACCAACCAGAGACAGAGGCTTGTGTTACAAAAATCTAAACTGTGTAGAATTGATGTTGAAATTGATTTTTGTGCAAGTTAAATGTTATTACACATGAAAAAAAACCGTTAATATGTGATTTCTTTTTGGAGCTGTTTTAGTGTATTAGGGACTCTTTCCTCTTCTGTGATGTTGATACATGAATTAAGAATAGAAGATTCTTTTTCATACTGTTTCAAGACATTTTTGAGCACTTTAAGGAAACAAATTTAATAGTTTATGAATTTATTTTCTAGACTAATATTAGTTTACTATGCATATAAATAGAAGTTGCATACTCAATTTTACAGACGTTAAAACAGTCTTAAAATATTAGTGACTATTTGGATTGTTGGCTTTAAGGAACACTGTAAGATATTGTAATCTTACTGTATACCTACCTAACGAAATCACAGTATTATTTTAATTATTCTTCTTCCATTACTTGGAAAATGGCATTAGTAGTGTTATTCTCCTAGCACAGAAAAAATTGAGTAACTGTATGTCACCTTTAATCAATACATTGTATATCATTAAAATATTATTGAAAAGCATTGAGATGCAACATTAGTGTAATTGCTTTGGTCCTATTAATAACGTAAAATCAAAACAACAAAAAAAAGTGATGTCATTTTTTTCTTGTCTATCAAATTCTGACACAGAAAATGTAAAAGGTATTCTGATAATATTTTGTAAACTCAGGAAAAATAATAAAAAAAATAAAATTATAATAAGCAATGTATTTACTTTTAAAGACTTTCAAAGTAGAAAATGAGCTAATTAGACAAGTCTGCATTTTGAAGGGACACTTTCCCTTGCATAGTATAAAATATAAAGTTAAGTATATCATATATTAATTCCCGTAACCCAAAAGATACAGCAGTGCTTTAAAAACAGTGAAAATGTAACTACCTAATTTAGCTTGGTAAGAGCTACTTTTTCTTGGCTTTTTGCCCAGAATATGCTTACTACTTCTGCAAAAGCAGTGTGGCAAACTCTAAAAACAAAAAGGAACGTGTGGCAAAGAGGCAAGAGAGAATATATTAATTATAAACATAACATTTAAGGTTTACTGCCTAGAAATCAGTAACAGAATTTTGTATTAATCTCTACAAAGAGAATAACACCTTGACAATCAAAAAAGTGCAATCTTCTGTCTATTGACAAAACAGGAGCAGGTAGTCCTGACCTAAGAGCATGTCTGAACACCATTGATCCTGGAAAGGATCTTCTGAAGTCCTAAGAATCTGAATGTGCACTTTTAGTATTGTAGAAATCAACAAGATTACCACTCAAGAACTTCTTGAATGCCCAAATGATAGCATAGACTATTCAAAAGGTTCTCTTAAGATTTTTTCTCCTGTACATCCAAGAACTAACCCTACAATTTGACTGATATATATAATAGTCTTTAGCTGGAATAATACTGCAATGGAAGATTAACTAATGCAGAAGACAAGAGCCCTTAGAATTGCTGTTTTGGTCTGTTGAGGATGAATATTTCCTCAAAATTTCAACTTCTGTAGTGATTTAGGCACATGTATTAAAATCTATTTTTTTTTACCTAATGCATGGAATAACTTGTAAAAAGACTGATAAAGGTGTATATGTTGTTTATAAAAGATTCTGTTCTATCACCATCTTTGGGCACAGTGCAGTCAGGTCCAACAGGACATACAGCCTAAAACATCGTATTTTCTGCTTTTCTTCACACAGTACAGAGTATGAAAACTACTACAGTGCCATGATGCTAAATTGTTTTCATTCTGCCTTTTAATGCACTATTCGTGAAATATGTTTCAATTCACAGAATCACAGAATGGTTGAGGTTGGAAGGTACCTCTGGAGGCCACCTGGTCCAGCCTCCCTGCTCAAGCAGGGCCACCTAGAGCAGGTTGCCCTGGACCTCGTCCAGGTGGCTTTTGAAGATCTCCAAGAAGGGAGACTCCACAACGTCTCTGGGCCACCCGTGCCAGTGCTGTCACCCGCACAACAGAGAAGTGCTTCCCGATGTTCAGAGGGAACCTCCTGTGTTCCAGTTTGTGCCCATTGCCTCTTGTCCCCTGGCACGGGGCACCACTGAAAAGATTTTGGCTCCATCCTCTTTGCACCCACTCTTCGGGTATTTGTACACATTACTCAGATCCCCCTGAGCCTCCTCTTCTCTCAGCCTTTCCTTATAGGAGGGGTGCTCCAGTCCCTGGATCATCTTGGTGGCCTTCTGCTGGACTCTTTCTAGCACGTCCATGTCTCTCTTGTACTGGGCAGCTCAGGACTGGACACAACACTCCAGGTGCAGCCTCAACAATAGTGAGTGGAAGGATCACCTCTCTTGACTTGCTGGTGATACTTAGCCTAATGCAGCCAAGAATACCATTAGCCTTCTTAGCATCAAGGGCACATTGCTGACTCAGATTCTATTAGAGACTGAAACTGTTCAGTCCACAGAACACGTCCAGTAGTGAAAACAACCAGTTAAGTGTCCCTAGCTTATCATACGGTGGTGTATCATCCATGACTTGGATGTCATGCCTCAGTTTTTGCCACTTTATGCCATGCCATCTCAGCATTTTACAACTACCGCAGAGAAGACTATCTAAAAGCTCATCTCCTCCCTCTGACCAGGCTGAGGCGTGGTTTGATCTTCACTGTCCAGACAGTTCTTGATTTATTTTCTGTGATGATGCAGAAGGGAGGTAGCCGATCCTAAGTAAACTGTCTGAGGACAAAGCTCGACGCGAGGAGGTCACCATGCAGGCAGGGCGAGCAACCGCTTTTTGATTAAAGAACCAAATGCCATGAGCAAAGGCTCCATCCAGGGGCCGGTGCTGCCCCGCGGCCGGCGCCAGCCGCCGTTTGCAGCGCAGGCGGGCTTCCGCGGCCGGCGCGGTGAGCAGCCGGGACTCGCCCGGGGCG
>VXAL01007509.1:65793-83259 GCA_013399475.1 Chauna torquata | reverse complement strand
AGGGAACATGCCCCCGAAGTTCAAGCGGCACCTGAACGACGACGAGGTCACGGGCTCGGTGAAGAGCGAACGGGTAAGTGCCGGGCCCAAGGGCTCCCCTCGCCGCCGCTCGGGCGCGGGGCAGCGCGGCCGTTCTCGGGCCGCGCATCGGTCCCCTCCGGCTGTGAAATGGCGGGGTGCTCCGGCCGCACAGGGCCGGAGGCGGTCCCGAGCTGGAGGGACCCGCAGGGATCATGGAGCCCAGCTCCCGCTTCTTCCCAGGAGCACCCAAAAATCGGACCCTGCGTCTGAGAGTGCTGTCCGAAGGCTTCTTGAGCTCCGGCGGGCTCGGTGCCGGGACCACTGGGGAGCCTGTGCCAGTGCCCACCACCCCTCGGTGAAGAACCTTTCCCTAACACCCAGCCTGAACCTCCCCTGTCACAGCTCCGTGCCGTTCCCTCGGGTCCTGTCGCTGTCACCAGAGACAAGAGATCAGCGCCTGCCCCTCCGCCCCCCTCGCGAGGAAGCCGCAGGCCGCCATGAGGCCTCCCCTCATCTCCTCTTCTCTGGGCTGAGCAACCCAAGGGACCTCAGCCGCTCCTCACACCTCTCCAGAGAGGAGCTGCCCCTCTGCAAGGCCCGTCCTGGGCACGCCGCAGCTCTCCTCCCGGAACGACTTGCATGAAGCTGCACCCAGTGTGCTGGGCTTCACAGCTGAGCCCTTCTCCTGGCACTAAGGTCCCCTTACATGTCAGGCTTTGAAATACACGTCAAAGTAGCATAGCTGCCTGTTCTAGGTGGGTTTAACCTGATATGTTTGTCCTGGGGTTGCACCATAAACTAAAGCCAAGTTTAGGCTGTAGTCCAAAACGTTGCTCCAGCTCATGATAGCTGTCGGTGAGGTGAGGATTACGTTGTTCATTTATCACGTGAGGGAGGCGGTGGCTGAAACTACTGCGTGGTCTTGCAGGTTGCTTAAGTTGATTGAGCAAATATGACAGAGCTGAAATGTTGGTAGGCTTCAAAGTAAGAGCACTGCATTTGCAGGTGGGAGCCCAAACTCATGCACAGGGGAAGCAGCAGATGTTGGTACCAGAAAGACTGCCTGATGTGTTCCTGGGCCAACACATGTGAGCTGTCAGTTCCCCCACTCTTTGGTTATTTTAACCCAAAGTGGACATTACTGGGAGCCCTCAGCTTGACTGGAAAACTTGTGCTGCTGTGATACAAGCTAGTAACATCTTTGTCCAGAACTTCTAGGCATGAGGGATTGCTTTTAAAAATTGGCTTTTGGATCATTGGGTGGAGCGTAGTAGAATGGCAAATCTGAGCTCACTGCGCTGCTGGAGAGAGCAAGAGGAGACGTGTGATGGGTGTTGAAGTGCCTGGCTGTCCCTGAATCGGGATGTGTAGCTTGGAAGGGAGGATTCCCTGACCTCAAATCCTGTCCTGTTCTGCTGTGGATGTCACAAGAAGACATGTGCTGGGGGATGAGCACTTCAGTGCGAAGCAGAGCAGCTGCTTCTGCTTTCCAGCCTGCCCGCAGCCTTCATCTCAGCCTGCAGGGCGGGAGGGCCAGCCTCCCTGCGGATCTGCTGTCATCAGATGGCTGCAAAACCAGTATCCTCCAACTCAGCAGTGGACCTGACTTCCTGTGTGCGTGGGATACTCCATGGTGGTTGCAGGAGCTGCTGAAGTTTCTGAGCAGCTGCCAGTGGCTGAGCGTAGCGCTTTGGATCATCCTTCGAGCTGAGGGGGCTTTCCTTCCATGGCTGGCCTGAGCAGGGATTCTGCCTGCTGTTTTCCAAGGCAGGGTTCAACACGCACTAGCTGCTTCCGTGTCTCAGGATGTTTTACTGATGCTTAGCATTAGGATCTGAACCTGCGTGGGCAACCAGCAGTTGATACAAATCCAGTCTGGCTCAGTGGCAGTGATGTGAGACATGTCCCAACCCACAGCTGTGGAGCTGGGCATCAATTTGTGCTTTGCAAAGCTAGCAAACACCTCCTGGGTGCTGGTAACAGCACAGAGACATCAGCCCCTGGTCACAAGGCGAGAGAAACAGTGCAACTCCAGTACCTGAAAAGTATCACTGATGTTCTCCAGAGTGGGCTCACGAGTAACCTGTGGTCAGAGGATGCTGATGGTGTTCTAAGGTCTGGAAGTGTGTGTGTGAAATGTTGGTTGCTTACTGATGATGGTTTTATTTCCTTTGTTCATAGAGGAACCTCTTGGAGGAAGATTCGGATGAAGAGGAAGACTTTTTCTTGTGAGTTTCTGAATGAATGCTGTAGGGCATGTGAGGTCTTAACTGCCTAAAGCTCTGAGACTGGAAGTGTTGGATACCAAAAGCTGCTCCCTGCCAAATAGGCGGGGGCTCGTTGTGATCAAAACCTTTGATTCCTTTGAGGTGATCTCCCAGAGCCTTGGCATCAAGCATGAATTAAGGCCTAATAGGTGTGACCTGTATAAAACTGGGGTGCCCCACATAGTGTGTGACATGGGAGGGACTGATGGGAGGCATGAGAAGAATCCTCCGTCCACAAGGTATTGGTTCTCTCTTGCATATCTTGAGTTATGGTTTAAATATGTTTTTGTTGTATCTTCCATCATTATTGCTCTCTTTTCTGCTACAGGAGAGGGCCATCTGGACCAAGATTTGGACCCAGAAATGACAAAATCAGGCAGTAAGTTCTTGTTCCTCTGTGTCATTCAGATAATATTTTATTCTGGCGTTACAGGCTCCTGCTTCTCTGTTAACAGAGTATTTCTTTGTAGTTCTGAATAGGGATGTGGCTTGTGCTTTTTCTTCTGATTGTAATTTCCCACCATACTGTCCACAGCTAAGGAACATCTCAAATTTGATTCAAGTTATCAAGGAATTGTGTGTTAATAGAGGCGAAGGGGTAGGATTGTATCCCAGCAGTGTAGTGGAGTTTCCAAAGGCCTTGCTGTATTCTGGTGGTAATCTATTCCATGCTTCTGTCAGGCTTTTTCTCTGAAGTATTAACCCTGAATTTTAACCTTAGCTAACTCTTTTTCTTTTTTCATTGCGTTTTTTTTATTCATCCTGTAACTTGCATCTCAATGTTTCAAGAAAGCAAGTGGTAAGGAGCACACAAGGACCATTTTTTTCCAGGCAGCGGCTGGTCCTCTGGTCTCCTCTTCTGTAGATGAAAACCTAGTAGAAGTGACCTGGACATGAGCAGTGACTCAGTAGGGTCGAAGCAGCTGGACAAACAGGAAACCATTACGGCTGGAGGAGGATTATTGACTGTAATAGGGCAAGAAAGCAGGAGGGAACAATGAATCCTTCTCCAATCGAGTCATTTCCTGGATGATGCTTGTTCTGGGCTCCAGTTTGCCCTACCCTTCCCTACGAGGGATGCGATGGTGGTACTTAATGGCAAGGGGAGGTTATTCACAGACCCCTGGTTCTCATTGTGCTGTTTCCTTTGCTGGCCTCCACAGAGCCAGAACAGAAATCTGTGCAGAGAGTGATGACCAGGCATTAATCAGACTGGGTCGTTTTGTGTGCAGCCTCAGAGTTGCTCTTCATTAGGGATTTTTTTTCATGCCAGGAAGAAGCCAGTGCAGCTCTGAGATGACTCATTGGGAGCTAGTGTAAATGAGGTTCTTCAAGATAAGACTTAATTAGGGAGAATTCTGAGTTTTACAAGTCCACAGTGAAGTGACATAATGGAATTTAGAGGTTTGTGGGTTTGAATTTAAATTCCTAACCAAAGGAGGCAAGTGGATCACTTCAGTCCAAAAGGCAAAGTTATTTGGGTCTAAACAACTTGGTTTGGCAGGTTTGTTAGTACAAACATGTGGGTAGGGTTTTGTTGTTGGTTTCCATGTCAAAAAAACAGCAGCTAATAAAATTCATCTTGGCTCCTTCTTTTCATATCTGCCCCTACAGTTCATTCACGGTCACTGGAGAGCAGTATGACTGAGACAGCATCAGTGTTTTTAGGATATTCTTTAGAATTTCTACACACTTTATTCAGTTTCTGACCTTCTTTGACTTTCTTTGACCTTCTCTGAGGTGGACTTCAGTAAGGCCTTTGACACTGTCGCCTATACTTCTTTGCTGCGCGGGTGACAGAGCACTGGCAGAGGTTGCCCAGAGAGGCTGTGGAGTTTCCTCCTTGGAGGTCTTCAAAAGCCACCTGAACATGGTCCTGGGCAGCCTGCTCTGGGTGTCCCTGCTTGAGCAGGGGTTGGACCAGGTGACCTCCAGAGGTCCCTTCCAGCTTCAACCATTCTCTGGTTCTGTGATTCATTGCCAATGTCAGCTTTAGGCAGCGCTTAGTTGTGTGCCTGCTTGCCACGTTACCTTGAGAGGCAAAGTGCGCTTGAGTTAGAGACAGTGGGTCAGCCACTGTGCCCTGAGTTTTCATGGGGCCTGTGCTCCCTCCACTGTGTCAGGATGCCGTTGTTGTTACGGTAAGCCTGTGTGGATACAGCCCTCCCTTCTTGTGTGATGCTGTGCTGGTCTGAAGCGTGCTGAAGCTGGTCTGAGTGTGGTGGTTTTACCCAGCTGAGCAGCAGAACTCCACCACAACCGCTGTCTCACTCCCCCTCCTCAAAAGATGAGGGGGAGAAAATGCAACGGAAAAAAGGGCTCAGGGGTTGAGATGAGGATAATTTAATTAAAGGGAAAAGAAAAAAGGAAAAAAAAAAAAAGAGGGAAAAAAAAAACAAGCAAAGGCTATGCAGAAGCAAAGAGAGAAAAATTCTCAACTTCCCATCAACAAGCGGTGTTCGGCCACGTCCTGGGAAGCAGGGCCTCAATACGCATAGCGGTTGTTTGGGAGGACAGACGTCTTCATAACGAGAGCCCCCCCTTCTGCTTCCCCTTTCCCAGCTTTTATTGCTGAGCGTGACACCACATGGCATGGAATATCCCTCNTGGGCTGCTGGGGGGAAGTTAAGTCCATCCCGGCCAGACCCAGTACAATGAGAAGGATGATCGTTGTCTGTGTGAGTGGGGTCCCACCTCCATGAAAAGGTGTAGACGAGGGTTAACGTTTGCCCCTTTGTCCTCTTCTGCCAGAAAGGAACTGCAGAGGGTCTTCTGTCTTGCCTGTGTGGTAGAGGAAAACATGAGCTCTTCTCATCCTGCTGTCATGGCCAGGCAGAAGCACTGCGGGAGTTTTCAGGAGGCAGGGAAGAGTGTATTTTCAGGAGATGGAGGACAGCACTGCAGCTGTGAAGGGGAAGAAAAATGAAAGAGTTCGCCTAGGAGCTGGTGGGTTCATAGGTAGGCATCAGTCACATCACAACGTATACAAGGCTTGCCTGTAGCCAGAGACTGCTTGTCTGGTGGACCTGGAATAGGATACGTCCCTTCGGATAGTAAGTGGCTGCATCTATCTAGGCTCTAGTATCTAGAGTGTCTATTATGAAGTAGTATCTATTTTCTGCTCTCATCAGCGTTGATCGCTCTATTTAATAAGCGCTTGCAGTGTGTGGTAGTTGCTTCTTGTTGTATAGTTTATTGGTAAGTTTCTGATCAAACCAGCCCTTGTGCAGAATGGATGGATGGATGGATGCCTGGTCTCATAATGATGCAGTTTACTCTTGTTTCAGTAGGGAAGGAGAAGGAGGGTTGGGTTGTTGCTGAAACACTATAAGGAAAAGACATTTTAAGGAGGAATTTGAGCATTTGGAGAACTGAGGCGTAGCTGGGCAAAGCTAGAGAGACTGGAGCTGTACAGCACTGGAGGAAACGAGGTGTGAAGATAGGCGTAAAAGGAAACTGGATGGAGGACTGGGCAGAGGAAAAAGTAATGGGATCATGGGAGCAAAGGTGCGGAACATGTTTAATGTGAGGGGCAAGACTGGAAACTTTTCCTAGCTGTCCTTGGCAGTGAAGGGACTTGGGTCAGGGTGGAGAGTTTGGCAGCAGAGACCCTCGAAGCTGGCTCAGCTGCAGAAGGATATGCTGGGGAACACTGCAAACCTTGTAAGGGAAGGAGACAAGTTAGAGCTAGTAGTAATGGCAGGAGGAAGCGTGACAGTCTCCACTTGCTGTGTTTTGCCCTGATACGTCTGGAAGTTTAGGCTCTGTTGTCCCAACAGTTGCTCGTTCGAGGTGGGAGCTGCCCTGGTAACTTGGTGGCCACTGGGGTCCCTTAGGCTCTCTCTGACCTCCTCACCTCATTCACTGCTGATGTTTCTGCTTTCAGGCGACCACGCTGCTGGATTAAGGCTCCTGCTCGTGCTGGAGATGAGGCTTAGCACGCTCTTCTGGTTCACCAGGAGCCACATCTTGGTCCCTGTGACTTCCCTGTTGCTCTGCCGGGGATGGCCAGCATCCCAGCCCTGGGGCTCTGCCCCAGTGGCTCTGTCTGGCTGCAAGCCCCATGTTACCCCCTGAGGATGGGGAGAGTTTGGGGAATGTCTTGAAGGCAAGAGTTGGCAGGAGCTTCCCAGGGCCTGGCTGCTCATCACAGGTGGATGGACGTGCGGTGGACCCCATCCGTAGTCCAGGCTTTCACTTGAAGGTGATGCTGAGACCATGTTGTCATGCGTCACTGCTGGCTATAATCCTTTCAAGGACTGCGAGGCTTCAGGGAGGCATAAAGCACTTTCTTCCTCACAGTTGCGTTGAAGAAGCGACTTGAAGACAGCCGTTTGTGGCACAGTTCAGTGCCGACTCCCCCTTGCTGAGTACAGCAGAGAGATCTGTCAGGCAGCCGTACCCCATGCTCGAGGGCTGCTCCTGCTGCTGTGCCAGCCTCGTGCCTTTGCACTGTCTACACAGCTTGGCTCTCGGTCCTGTTGCCTTTTCCCTGGGTTACTGCCACAATAAGGGGGTGTTTGGGTGTAATTTGCACCGGAATACACAGCACTATTAATATCACTGCATTGCCTGGGGTGGAAAATAGGAGTGTGTCATGCTGGCTGCAAACAGCCGCCTTAGAGACAACAAGGAGCGTTGAGCAGCCTGTCCCATGGTTTGTTCGTGGCCTGTTTACGACGTCTGAAGAATGCAGCACTGTTGTTCCAGCACCGTGACTGGGCCAGACAGTTTTTCAATAGCTAACCCAGTGTGGCCAAAATGGAAAGGCTTCTGCCTCCCACTCTGGACCAGGCAAAGCAAAATGAAGTGGAGTCTAAACCCAGCTAAGGAAGGGTGGGTCTCTTCTTGCTGCGTTGACAGTATGCACTTGCTGTCCTTGTTAAAAGCGTCATATTTGCAGTCATTAGTATGAAGAAGGGTCATGGCAGATACTTTATGCTTTTGTCTTGCTCGCTTTCCTGGTGCATATTTATTCTACTTTATTTCTCTTGGAAATCTGGCAGGAATTAAATAAGTGAAGTGTATGTGTCAAAAGCCAATAGCCCCTGAACAGGAAATGTGCTTCGTATTAGAGGATTCATCCTCTCTTGCCAAATAAAACAAGAAGATATTTTCTGCTCTATGTGACTTGAGTTTCCAGCCTCAAGCATGCCAAACTAATGGGAATTGTTGAATTTGCTTTGCATGGCTAGTGCATCTTTCAGCTCCTTCCTGGAGAGGCATCTCTTGTCGCAGTGACAGGTGGGAGAGAGCAGAAAGCAGGGACTGGCTGCTTGTGGTTAAGGCACTGTGTGGGACCCTGGAGGTCAAAGTTTCATTCCCTGCCTTGGTCTCTTCCTTCTTGTTTTTTCCTGGGTTCTCTTGCATCGGATACCAAACAGTATCAGGGTGCTCACATTTGTCTGCTGTGCATAGAAGTAAAATATCTAAATATTTATGAGAGTTTAGGTCTTGATTTCTCCGTCTCTCCATTCCCTGGCCCTGAAACGTCTCATTTCTGTTAGCGGGGAGTAGCTGGCAGCGTAAGCAGGCTATGGATAGACAGCGAAGGCACGCAGCAGTTTTCTGGTAGCTCAGGTGAAAAGAGGTGGGATGCTGAGATGCAGATTGGGTGGTAGGGGTCTGAGCGCCATTGGTCTCTTCCAGATGCTGGTGCACAGCAGAGCAGCTTTAAGTTACAGACCTGTCCCTGTTTGCCTGTAATGCTTTGGGGTACCCTGGGACTGCAGCAGCCTTCACTGGCTGGGGGCACGGGGGGCATCGCATTGCACTGCATGTTCCTACGCAGTGTACCCTTGCGTGCTCGGCTTGCTAGTTGTACCAAGCTTGGTTACAAATCCATTGTGGGAGGAAATCTCTTTAATTTGAAACCTAAAAATTGTTTTAGAAACATTTACATACTGAAAATGTAGTCTTCTGCCTGTGAAACTGATGTTTAAGTCCATTGAGTTTTTGCCAAGTTGGCTTATTTGGGATGGCACATGTTTCTGCTTTTTGTCTCTCACCCCAAGCTACATAGCAGGGTTGCTTTCCGCTCTGAGCTGGGACTGGCACGCTATGCCTAGGTAAAGAAATTCCCTCACAAAGTATGGCTCCTTCCCACCTTGTCGCCCGCTGCCCCAGGAAGGGGCCATGGGGCTGTGCGTGTCCTGCGTGGGGCAGATGCCCTTGCTGCACTGGGTAACACGAGCTTCCTGGCAGCGTCAGCCCTCCTCCTCAGTGCCACCTTCTGCACGTGCCCGGCAGCAGCAGCTCTGCTGCTTGCCTCTTACCTTGCAAAATGAATGCTGGCTCGAAACAGGCTCCTGGGTTTGGGACAGGTTTCTACTGAGAGACGTCTGGGGATTTTCTGTGCCTGTCTCCTCCAGATATGAAACTCCTGACAAACAGCTGCAGTCAGTGTGAAAGGCAGGAGCTGCTGCTGCGCAGGGTAGGCGGATGCAGAGACGGACGCTGCGATGCAGATTGGGGAAGGCAGGTTCCTTTCCTATGGCATCCTAAATAAAGCAGGGTTTTTACACGTGCTGTTGGAGGCTGGCATGTGCCACATGAGGGCTGATGAGTCAGAAATTGGCTTCAGAGAGTTCGCCTGGCTGTTCCAACTCCAGAAGCTGCAGTGCAGTGGCACTACAAAGCCTGACCTGAAATGCTCAGGTGGGAAGCCCCTTCATATTGCTGTGTTTCCCGCTTTTTCTAGAGCTTTTGAGGGGAAAAAAAAAAAAAAGCCTGTTCTTTTAGTGGCTTTCCTTGTCTGTTTTTGCAAAGGTAAGTAAATGCGTGCTTTTCCGTTGAAGCTACTATAGCTTGTTGCAGCTGCTCCTTGTGTGCATCGCAGCACAAGCCTCTGCTCGGCAAGAGGCACATAGCTGATAGGGAGACTGGAGAATTAGGTCAGTGTGAAAAAGAACTCAGTGTCTTTTAATTAGAGGCATAGTGGCTTCTAATTAGATAGAGCATTGGCTGAGGCTCGGGGACGGGTCCCTGTTCGTGGTTCTGCAGGGCCTTGTTGACTGGCCTGGGGCACACTGCTCTGGGTCTCTTTTGAACCTGTTTTCCCAGCCCCTGGTGCAGGTTATGCTGTCCTCTTCACACCGGGTGCTCCGAGACTAGATGCTGCACGATGGCTCCTCCAAATGTTGGGGCTGGGTCTGGTGCTGCTGTAAAAACCCTGATTGGGCAAATAACACATTTGAATTTTGCATCTGAGAGATGCCAGTGGGGAGGAGTGGGTCCAAAGAGGGAGATATTAAAATTGGATAACTGGAGGAGCTGGAGAGCGTGGGTGCGGATGATGAGGCGGTGGCAGTCCTTCCCTTTGGGGACACCAGTGGTGCACTGTTAATAGGAACTGTGTGTGTCTAGTAACATGGAGAGCTGCTGAAGTGGCCTATTCACACTGCGTATTTGACAAATGCTGGATGCGTTTCGATATGTTTAAAGTGCTTAAGTGTTTTTAAATCAATGCAACCTAAGAAGTTGAATGAAGTTGAACTTCATGCAGAGTGAGTGGCCTGGAGCTTTTTCTGTTTTGTTGCCTTGTGTGTGGTGTTGCCTCCAAGACATTGCTGTTGCCACTTACTTTCTGAGATCGGTATGTCTCAGACATACCCTATTGTCTCCCTAGGGCCCCAAGAAATTTCTTATTTCTATCTCCAGGAAAATAAAAGTGTATTACTCCAAAATACAAACCAGAATGGAGGAGTATTTTTCCACCAGCAGAATTTTTCTCTCTTACCAATGCGGTTTTTTTATGGACTGAATAAATGCATTTATAATAACCCTGCGGGTGTGATTTGGGCTACTGTTCACTGAAACGACTACCCACAGAGTTGCGTAACCTATGAGAAGATGGATTATAATAAGTTGGTTCAGTTCATATCGGCCGTTTCTTTCCTATCCTTTTGAGGCCCCTGGCAGAGTGGGTTTCATTTTGCAACTCAGTGCCCAGAGCAGGGGATCGTACCTTGCTTTGATTTTACTCCAAGTTATTTAACAAAAGTGGAATGCTAGGTTCTATGAAGTCTGGAAAGATAAGGTGTGATTTTTATTATTTTTTTTCCCTTTGATATGAACTCCTGTACAGCAAAGGTGCTCACCCACACCAGTCAGTGCCTTTTCTTACTGCATTTGTGTTTGAAAGGTTTCCACCACTCCAATTACGAAGTATTGTGATGTCTTAGCACTGCATTAAAGCTGTTTAGTTTAAATTTCCAGACAGATGTGTGCTTGCGAAAGTGTTTCTTGCATATATCATGCGTTTGGATTGCAATGCCTGCCCCTGATGGGAGGGTCCCCTGCTTCTGCTGACTTTCCAGCGTTCTCTTAGACCCCTTGCATTCTCTGCCCTACATGGGACTGCCAAGCATCCACCCCATGTGATGCCATGCCTCTAACTTTCTCAGCATCCCGTCAGCCTCCCTCCACTGTTGTCCCTTTTGATTTTTTACCATTGAGCTCCCAAGATCCCATCATCCTGGGCAGCTCAGAGTGCGGGCCAGTGCTGCAGTGTGCAGCTGGTGGTGGGTGCTTCTTCCTGCTGCTCATGCTGGCTTTGCTTTGCTCTGCTGTAGTGTCCAGAACCAGGTGGATGAAGTCATCGATGTTATGCAGGAGAACATCACGAAGGTGATTGAAAGAGGCGAGCGGCTGGATGACCTGCAGGATAAATCAGGTGCGATGCTAAATGCAGCTCCATGGTGTGTCTCTTTCCCCACATCTCTTCCCCATTGCTGGGCCAGGTTACCTGGTTTCAGCTCAGAAAATGCCCTGTGACAGACCTGGGCTTGTATTTCTATTCTGCCTGAGAGTGGTGTTTCCCAGCCTTGGGCTGCAGATCTAACTTTCTGCCTACATTTTCCTCTTTCCACCGTCTGCTGCTGCTTTGCACAGCCCCAGTCCACACTGACTGGTACCTGTAAGTTACCGGTTGGTACCTCACCCTGGCATGGTTACTTAGCAGGCTGGGTGTAGTGGTCTAACCACCCCTCGGGAATTGATCCCTCCTCTGTCACTGCAGCTGCTCTTTGGCCCCCTCCTGCATATGCAGCAGCCAGCTGGTGCTCAGCCATCCTGGTTCACCTGTGGGCTCAGCAGAGCCCAGCACATTGTCACTGCAGTGGTGCGGAGTCAGCCTTGCAAGAGATTTAGGCATGGAAATGCCGAGGCTTTAATCTGGAGGCATTTGGGTGCTGTGACCTAGTTGGTCCTTCAAGCTAACATAGATTGGTCTGTCTCACATTGGCCCTGAGCACTTTAGCTGTCAGCTTGTTTGCTGGCTTGCAAAGTGAGTTCTTGTCCTCAGAGGGCAGCCAGTACAAAGGGGGCTCAGTGGGACTCGTGTGTGCTGTCTAGCATGGGATGTCACATTGGCATCTGCTGTGGCTTTCGTGAATCACGCTGTGGTTGGTCTTTTCCTTATTGCCAAGTTCCTTGCTTGAAACTAAGTGGAGTTGGTGGGATGAGTGGATGCTCTGTGTGCACTGCTGAATTGCCTCTCTTCTTTCTTTCAACAGAAAGCTTATCAGACAATGCAACAGCTTTTAGCAACAGAGCCAAACAGCTTCGGAGGCAGATGTGGTGGCGAGGCTGCAAGGTGAGCAAGAACTGGAACGGTTTTCTTCATGCAGGTCCTCCAGCCCTGGGCCAAACAACAGGGTCAGTTTGTGTGCCAGGAACACATGGGAGCAGTTTAAGCTAGAGAAAGTGCCTGTCCTATCTGTTTGCCTGTAATGATGTGAACACTGCAGGCTGAGTGTGTTGGAGGCACCCCTGGAGGTGCTGCAGCTGGTGTAGGAGCCAACTGGAGGCATCTCCCCTGCTTGCTCCCTGGGGAACCTGGGGTTCAGTTAGCCAAGCTAGTTGCCTTTTTTTTTTAAAAAAAAAAAAAGCTTTTTTCTAGCTGAAAAGATGCAGGAGCTACATGAGGTGCCACGTGTAACACCCCTCTGTGCTCCTCTTGCAGATGAAGGCGATCATAGCGCTGGTGGCAGTCATCCTCCTGCTCATGATCATCAGTGAGTAGCTCCAGGTCATCCCAGCCATGTCTGGCACTGAAATTCTTGTGGCATTGCACATCGTGAGTGACACAGGTGCTATCCTCCCTGAGGGGAGAGCACCTCAGCCACTCCCGTTGGGCTTCACTCTGTTCAGCAGTCGTCAATGGTGTCTGCAGCCCACACCATGCTTCTCTTCTGCAAGGCTTAAATGTGCACGCAGAGAAGCAGGCTCAAACCAAGTCCTACTGACTGTTGCCACAGAAAGCCAACGTTGTACTGATCGAGGGTTGGCAGAGGTTGATCCCAAGGCTGTGTGGCTGGTGGGAGTAGATGGAAGGGTTTCAGACCAAAGCAAAGTCTTCCAAAGGCCTCTCCGTGTATATCAACCATTTTGCAATGGGCCTGCTTCCAGCAAATGCTCCTTCCCAAAGGAGCCAGGCTGCTTAATTTTCAGCAAGTAGCTTTTCCTACAGAACAGGTTAATAACAACCAGAGTGTGTTTCTTCAGCAAGGGTAAGTAATTCAGCTCTCTGCCTGCTGAATGACATGATCCAGCGGTTCAAGCAGCCCAGCACAGTAGCACAGTTCTTCTGTGGGTCTGGAGGGTTTTTCTCCCATCGACTGACCGGGGGCTGCTCTCTAACAGTTCTCATGCTGCCCTTCAGCAGAACCCTCATGGCCTTTGTCCTGCTGACACACAGCTAGGAGCAGGAGAGGCAGAGCTGGCAGCAGGGTGGGAGCACTGGAGAGAGAGAGAGAGACTGATGGAAAATCCCATCTGGTTTAATTCTGGGAAGCTGGAAGGAGATGAAGGTGGCAGGAAATGTTGTCTAGCATGTGTGCAGGCAGCAGATTGCCTTGGCTTGAGCTTGGAAACACACTTGCCCTTGTGGCTGCTCAGTGTTTGTCACTACAGAGATGAAGGGTTGTCTCTTGGATGGTGATCAGTGTTGCATGTGAAGGTGTGTGGCTGAGAGCTTGTTTCTTTGTGGTTTTTTTCAGTACCCATAGTCCTGAAGTACCATGCCTGATGGGGCAGCTGGAGACATCGGTGGAGCTGGCTCTGGGATAACCAAACTGCTGTGTAACTTAAGTGGGATATCTGTATATAGCTTTGAAGCTGTTTTTCTCCGAGGAGCGAGGAGGCGGCGGCAAGTAGCCAGCTCTAACAGAGCATTTTGAGAACTGCCAAATGACCCTTTTTTTGGTCAAGTACCTGCTCCGGCTGTCAGACGCTTTTATAACAGAAGATTCAGTTCCCAAACCGCCTGTTTTGTGGAATGCTGGATCTCTGGTTTGGAGCTGGCTACTTGCCATTATGGTTTATCTGTATATATGGTTGAGTTGTAATAATACTTACACTTTGAGCAGTTCCCTGCTTCCGGCTGTGGAGGGCAGAGGGGACTATGGCCTTTCATCAGGGTGAAGGAGGAGAAAAATAGCTAAAGAGAAATGTACCATTATGTTACAAGAAACCGACCCTTCTGTGGAGAACTGCAAGGGTGTTGTTTTTCTCACGTGCAAAAAGAAAAAAAAAAAAAAATTAGGTTTTACAATCCAGAAGACTTTATTTATGGTCCTGCCATGGGAATGCACAAGCTCAGTGTTTTCAGTATCGCTGCTTAAAGCTGTGACTAAAGACATTCCAGTAAACCTATTTTTGACTGTACATGTGAAGTTCCTGCACATTCATGCTCCCCACTGCTGGGAATCCCTAGGAAAGGGGCTGTGCAGTGTTTTCTTAACCAGAAGTGAGAAGTGTGTAAAGCTCAGCTCTCTATTAGCCCAATGATAGGAGACACAGCAGGAGGATGGCAACTGTCCTTAAATCACTCCAGGGTAAACCGAGCCCACTTCAGAGCCCTTCACCTTGATGCAGTGGTGCTGGTCCTGAATGCCAACTCATTTTGCTTCCCTGTGACCCGGTGGGCTGGGGCTTGTGCCTAGGCCAGGGAACTTGGGGTGGTGTACGGGCCCCTGTGCTGGACTAAGCTGGAGTGGAGCTTGTCCATCCATGGGTGGGACTGATGTCTTTTGGCACAAGAGCCACGAGTCTCCCCTCTGGCTGGCTGCAGCCCTGGTCTCAGGCATCGGTGACATTTCTGTCTGCTGTTCATTTTTGAGACCCTTTTTCCTTCCGACCCCAAGCCTGGGACTTCAGCTGAGCTGAGATCAGACTCTCCTGGTTTTTCTTTTGCTGTCTCTTTTCTGATGAGAGGAGCATTGTCCTGCTTAGCCTGTGTGTGAAGGAATTTTACATGGAGAGGAGGGGAAATGGTGCCCCAGAGAATTCCTGGTGCTATCTCCCAGCCTCCTCTTGTGGACCTCAGGACCTTGTATACAGTTTCCACCTGAGCAGTGGCACTGCTCCATGCAGAGAAGGGGATTAAAAGTGAGCACAGCAGGCTGGAGTGTTAGATGTGATTCCAAGCTCCACTTGCCCTGCTGGTGTATAAACAAGGCTTTTCCCCTCCGTGGGCTTTGTTCACTCCAGGTGGGAATCAGAAAGCCAAGCTGGGTTTTTTCTCCTAACATGTAGCCATGTTTTTAGATCCTGAGGGTGAAATCATGCACTCAGTGGAAGGGATAAAAATCATCATGCCTGTGCCTTCAGCTATTCTCCACCTGCGAAGGATTGAGAGGGGAGAAGAGGGATGGTGTCTGTCTTCAGGGGGGTTGCAGTTGCTTGCTAGAGGCAAAGCTGGGCTTTAAAGCTGGACTGAGGGCCTTGGAAAATGGATGCTGGTAGTATGAAGGCCTCGTGGCAACCCTGCTGTACTCAATAGTTGCTACTAGCCATTGAATTTGGGAGCTGCTGCTATACCCTCCCCTCTTGCCTGCTCCTCTGAACCAAGGAGCAGCCAACAGCTTGGCTCCCCTGGGGGGTTCTGGCCCCTGCGTGGTGTGGGTGTCACTTTGGAGGGACAAAGCTGGACGTGAACTGCAGGAACCGCAAAGCCACCTCTGCAGGGCTCTGTCCTTGCTGGGTTTGGTGGATCTCTGTCAGCAGCCTGTCCTTAGGGAGAGTTTCCAGTTCACATTAAACCATCCTTGGTGCCTCCCTGCAAGTGCGAGCGCTGGCGTACTGCCCTGAGAACGGCAGTCCTTAGCACCGTCCCAGCAGCACGCTGCTGCAGAAGGGTGCAAATGCTTTTTCAGCTGACCTGGATCTGTGGAGAGTGAGGTGGCAGGGTTGGCTCCCCTAACCCTGCACCCTCCGGCCTTGTGCTCATCCTCTGATACCAAAGGAATGGAGCAGGCACCCCCCAGGCAGCTGAGCCTGGGGCAGGCTCACACCCTGGAGAGCCGGCTTTCCTCAACAGCGCTGGCCAAGTGCTTTCGCAAGATCTCCCAGGAGGTTGGGGTGCAAGAGTTTGTACTTGAGATGCAAGGCAGGGAAAGCTGCCAAAGCCCTCAGAACTCTCCTCTGGATTGCCAGGATTAGGTTTTGGTCAGTTTTAGGTTCAAGTTGCTGAATGCCAGGGTCATCCTGAGCACAGACCTTCTCAAGAGACCAGCCCTGGCTGGGAAATGGAACCAAGAGTCGCCAGCAACAGCAAATCAACAGTCCTGGTCAGTAACTGTTAACAGTAATACAATTTATTGAGCAAGTTTTATAGATTTTTAAGGCTGAAAAGACCATTACAGTAGCTGGGCTCATGTACATTACAGTGCAGTCCTCCTTGTGTTCCTTAACAATGCCTTGGTCTTTATAGTGCAGCCTGTGCAGTCCCACCATGGACTGACTGCAGGAGAACTGTAGCGACGGGGAAGGGTTGTCATTCCCACCAGTGCTGGGGAGGAGCTGTCTGCATGCTTTGGGGTTGGTTTTCACTTAGGAGATGTTATGAAGAAAATTTCACAACAAAAACAACTCCTTCACCCGAGCGTACGGTCTGTTTTATCCATTTCCTCCTTGTGCAGAAGATAGATCTCTTCCTTAGCTGCTGTTTTCCACATGATCGCTTTCACAGGGAACGGCATGCTTTGGCTAGTGATGTACGTTCCTCTCACAGGGCTGGTTCTTCCCAGGCTCGCTGGTGTGACCTGTGTGAGAGGATCCCAGGGTCCCTGAGCCCAAATGCAGGGGGTTGCAGAGATGGGCGGCTGCAGCGCCAAAGCAGGTGGGGGCAGGCCTCCCTGCTCCTGGCTCTGGGCTCTGCTCTGACTGGGGGAAGAAGGTTCCCCCCGCTGTAAAACAGGAGCTTCTGGGGCAGCAGGGTCTGGGGAGGGGGCCTGGGTGCTGCGGTGGGATTGTTCCCTGGGCCCTGCTGCTTGGCAAGGCAGGGCAGCGCTCTCCTCCGCTGTTTGGCCAGGGAGTGCTAGGCTTCACTGTCCTGTTCCTGTAGGGCTCAGCTCTTTCAAAGCTCTCTTTGCTAAAACAAACACAGAGCTTCGTCCTTGTGACAGATGTGGGGGGATAGCTTTGTTTTTGTACCAATTCCAAGAGCAGCAGGGCCCACGAGGGAGCACTGGGCGCAACTTCTGACTCTGGAGTCCAGCTCTCCCCACTGTTTTTGTTGCAGAGGCCAGCTGCTCCTGCAGGTGTATTCAGAGACATGAAACCTGATCACTCCCACGCAGGAAAGCTGGAGTCACAAAGCGCACAGGCTTGCCAAAGGCCGGAGTAAACAGCAGAGCGTGGAGCACGGCCCAGTGCCCGGCTCCCCGAGCTACGCGACTCAGTCCTTGACTTCAAGCAAAACAGGCGCTGGCAAGGTGTGTCGCCGCCCCTGCAGCGGCAGCCGCGTGCCCTCCGCAGCACGGCGTTCATCCGAGGGACCCGGTGAGGAGCTGCAAGCGCAGGTGACGCCGGCAGGGGACAGAGTCCGCGCCACGCGCGGCTCTCCCCGTGCCCAGCGCCTCCTCCGGCTCCCGCTNTGAGGGGAGGCCGCCCGCCATGGCGACCCGACCCGGCGGCACCGCAGCTCTCGCGAGATTGCGCGGCGCGATGCCGCGCATGCGCACCCGCTAAGGAACCGCGCCCTCCCGTGGGAGCTCGGACGTTCCGCCCGCCGAAGTCTTCCCTCCCCGCTCATTGGCTGGGCGTTGCTGGGGGAGACGGCGCCGCCGCTGGTGATTGGCGGCTCAGCGAGCAGGCGCGGGGGCAGCATGGCGGCGCCGGCCCGGAGGAGCGTGGTGTTCGTGACGGGCAACGCCAAGAAGCTGGAGGAGGGGGG
>VXAL01007509.1:50454-65729 GCA_013399475.1 Chauna torquata | reverse complement strand
CCTCTGGGCTTCCACCGTGCCCGCAGCCGAGCCGAGCTGGCGGGAGGCGCCAGGACGCTCGGCGTCACTCGGGAGGGGAGCGGGCTCCCCCGCCGGGCCGGCCCAGCCCCGCGGCAGTAACCAGGCGCGNGCCAGGGCCCGGGCCTAGGCCTAGGTCTAGGCCTGAGCCTGGGGCTGACGGGCATGCTGCCCCCCTGCCTCCCGCAGGTCGTCCAGATCCTCGGGGACTCCTCTCCGTACACGCTGGTGGCGAAGAAAATTGACCGTAAGTTGGCGGGGGGGACGCGGCCCAGCCCGGCCCGGCCGTCTCCTGAGCGACCGCCTCTGTGTGTCCCCAGTGCCCGAGTACCAGGGGGAGCCGGACGAGATCTCCGTGCAGAAGTGCCGCGAAGCCGCCCGGCAGGTCACCCGCCTTCTCCTTTGCTTCCCGCCGCTGGCAGCGGCAGTGCGGGGCGGGAGCTCGGGGGGCTCCGAGGGGAGTCGGGGCCGGGCCGGGCCCGGCTGCGCGCCCCACGCCCGGCTCTTTGTCCTGTGCTGGGGGGCGGCGAATTGGCACTGGACGATGAGCTGACGCTGTGTTTAGGCAGCCCTGCTGATGCTTCCCTGGCCGCTTGTGTCCCCAGAGCAGCGAGCGGATGTGACAGGTCCCTCGGTTCAGCCCTAGCAGATACGGGACATGCAGTTTTCCATCAGCTGGAGCTCCTGATGGTCGCCTTCCAGAGCTGCCTCAGGGATGGGCGTTTTAGAAAAACCAAGTGAGGGCTGGGACTCACAGAAAACACAGCTTTACCGACAGGGCCTCAGCTTTCCCTCTCCCTGCCCCACCATTGCTATCCCCCATGAGGGCAGGGGGTGTTCAGCTCTGCTCATTTTGCTCCATGAGAGGTTTTCCCTGCCACTCTTCAGCCCATCCTGCCTGCTGGGAAGGGTGCGGGTTTGGTTGTGTTTCTCTGGTGAGGACCCTCACTGGGGTGAGAGCTATAATGGCTGCTGGATTTTTGTGATGTTCCTGTTATCACAGAAGCATGAGAACAGAATTGAGTAAGAAAATGTGTGTGGAGGCAGTACCTTCCTCTAGGTCTAATGTTTCTGTTTTGGGCTTTCCCTGTAGATTCAGGGACCTGTTATAGTAGAGGATACCTGCTTGTGCTTCAATGCCCTGGGGGGACTTCCAGGACCGTACATGTAAGTAGACGGGAACTTGTGTCACCTTTCTTGTTCTAGAGTGAGGACTGCGGCTTGGCAGGATGTGCTTCATGGGGGACTCTCAGCACACCAGGAGCAATAGGGTCAGGGAGGTGATTACTGGTGTGTGCCCTCCATTTCATTCTGCACCCCAGGGGCAGGACTCAAACTCCTTGAGGAGTGCTGTAATTCACTGTGCAGGGCAGGAGAGGCAGACCCAAACCGTCACCTCTGGCTCCCAATCTTGGGTGCCTGCTCTTGCAGCCGGCTTGGAGCCCAGCCCCAAGCTGGACATTGAGACACCAGGTGTTTCAGGAGAGCTTTTGGGTGAGTGTCCTGTTGGTTCTCACAGGGACTGTTTTAATCCAGCAGGTAACAAGATCGTTACGTTACAGTGTAATTGCTCTAATAAAATGCAACCTTAGCTCCTAGGGTTACCTTTTACTGTGATTAACTCTTTCAAACTCTCTGCTGAGCTAAGCAGAGGCATCAAAGCTTTGTCTAATTCAGTGTGCGCTGGAACTGGGTGTAAAATGTGAACAGGTTGAATCAAGAAATGTATTTCAGATTGTTGGTGCTCATGAGTGGGAACTGGGTTATTTACTTAGACCTTAGGACTGCAGTAAATTAAATACCCCACTGTTTTCGCTATGTCCCATTTAGTTTAAGAGCTAGGTTTGTCTTTATTGGTAAATAGCCCAGAATGAGGTGACTTGACAGTACGTTTGAGGGATTCATAGAGCTATGAAAACTTTGTCAACAGTGCCTCAAGGATGGCTGTACTTCTGAGTAATAATAGCAAAAATGTCTTTCCTCTTTTTTTCCCCTTCAGAAAATGGTTCCTGGAAAAGCTCAAACCAGAAGGTACTGTCTCTTGTGCACTGCTCTGTATGTAACTTGGTTCTTTCCTGTCACGGGCTCCTGGGGACAATGTAGCTGTGCAACCATGGGAGACAAGTCCCTGCCTGTGTTGGGTGCTGCTGAATGTTTCCCCACTTGGCTGCCCATCCCACAGCTGGTTCCTTTTCTGTCTGTCCAGCTCTGTCCCTTCGTGCTCTCTCTTTGAGCCTGTTCTGTGCCCTTCTTCACTGGTTGTTGTTTCCCCCGGGAGCTTCAGCATCCTCCTTGCATCGCTGGGTTCCCAGACATCTGCCCCCGCAGGCGGGCGGCAGGGCTTGTGGGAGTTCCTTGTCTTTCATTGAGGTGACCTGGAAGACCTGTGATTTCTGGCTTCTGTACTGGCATCGTGAGCATGAGCGTTAATCACACTGATTCAGTAGGCATTAGTCCTTCTCTGGCGCCATGCACTTGCTTGCTTCTGCTCCCAAATTAATACTGGGGCCCTGCGGCTCAGACTGTGTTAGAACTGAGGCCATGGCTTCAGTCATACGAGAGACTTGGCCAAAAGCATCTGTTCGGCTGAGCTGTGTTACCGCCTGTAGTTCTTCCTCTCCCTTGTCTATGTGAATGCAGAATACTCCCTCGATACGTCTCTAGATGGGTGTCTCGCGCTCTGCTGGAAGTGCACTAACACCAGAATCCTCTGTGTTGCTCAGGCCTGTACAAGCTGCTGGCTGGGTTTGAAGACAAATCTGCCTATGCTCTTTGCACCTTTGCATTCAGTACTGGAAACCCAGAGGAGCCCGTGAAGCTGTTCAAAGGCCAGACACATGTAGGTGTAGAGTGGGGGGGTTGTAATGTGGATTTTGTTGCAGCATTGGCTCTGTTAAGGACAACTTTAGTGAGTAAGGTCACTGACACTGCATGGAGTACAGTTGTTAGCTCGGTTAATTTGGGAGGTGTGGAGGGGAGTGAAGCATGTCAGCATGCAGCGGCATGATGGAGCACTGACTTTGGGGCTGCTAATTTTGGTCATGTCTTGGGGAAGTGCTGGGAACGAGGACAGCACCACGTGCGGAGCCTTTGGTGGCCACTGTGAACTGTGGCTGAGTGCCACTCTCAAGCTTGTGTCTCAAATGTGACTGCAAGAGAAGTGCTGAGGAACCACGACGTACAGGGCTTTTTGGCTTTCTTGTGGCAGGGGCTGATCGTTGAGCCCAGAGGCCCTCGAGATTTTGGCTGGGATCCCTGCTTCCAGCCTGATGGCTATGACCAGACGTAAGTCACTTTTTACCCACAGCAATTTAAGGAAATTTTAAGGAAAGTAAGGGGTCAAGGCTGCATTTTGTTACCGTGTCGAGAGGAACCTGCTTACAAGGAATGGTGGCGGGGAGAAAATACCAGCCTGGATCTGAATGGGGTTATGGGGAACCCTGGATCAGGATGAGGGTTTTGCCAAAGTGTATCACGACCGACACCCCCGCTGTGGTGCAGCAGGCTGCAGGCAAAGGGGGGATTCTCAGGGACTGGGGGGATTTGCTGCAGCATCTCAGCTGCCGAGAGCTGTCTTGGTTTCTCCCACCTCCAGCTATGCTGAGCTGCCCAAGGCAGTGAAGAACTCCATCTCGCACCGTTACCGCGCGCTGAGCGAGCTCTCCGCCTTCTTCCATCAGGCCAACCCGACAGAGGCCCCCTCCAGTCCCAGCTAGCGTCCCCGTGCCTGTGGACACCGGGTGCTGTACATTTCATATACAGCCCTGTGAGATCTCGGTTCAGCCGCGTGCTTACATTAAAGCTGCTCGTTTTGAAGCCACAAATACTCATTTTTTCCCCATTCTTGCTTCAGAAACGTCTGCACAGCAAGTGTGTATTATTTAAGCTGTTGAGGTGGTTGTATGTTTGTACCTCGCAGGAGGCTTTTAAAAGTTGAAACGTTTGAGAGATTCCCCCACCCTGCCTCACCAACCGGGATCCTCCACCGTCTTATCACCGGTTCTGCCGGGACAACGGCAGAAACGTCCGGGCGACCGACTCCGGGGCTGCCAGACCGCCTGTAGCCATGCGGCTGCAGGTCCCCGCGGGGCCTTCTTCTACCTTCCCGGGCCGGCAGGACGAGTCCTTGATGCCGGCGGGGTTGTGCCCGGCCCCGGGGGGCCGACTCCGCTCCCAAGCCGCCGGGAACCGGGGCCGCTGGCGCGCTTCCCACGCAGGAACTGGCGCCCTTCTCACGCGGTAGCCAATAGGAGGCGGCCGAGGCGAGGGCAGCAGCCAATCAGCTGCGGGGAAGCCGCGCTCAATGGGCGCGCCGCGCACCCGGATGCCGTCAGTGGGGGCGGGGCAGCGGGACGCGTGTTCGGGTTCGGGGCCGGGGCCGGGGCCGGGCTGTGCCCCCGCAACCGGCAGCGGCCCGGCCATGGAGCTGCTGCCCCGCAGTCCTGGAGAGTTCGGCTCGGCGCGGTACTGGGAGCGGTTCTTCCGGCAGCGGGGGCAGCGTCCCTTCGAGTGGTACGGGGCCTTCCCGGAGCTGTGCCCCGTTCTGCGCAAGTACGTCCGGCCCCGCGACAAGGTGAGGCCCCGGTTCTCCGCACCCGGTTCAGCGTGCAACCGCCCGCCCTCCGCGCTGCAGCTGCCCCGGATCCGCCCGGGCAGCACCCCACGTCTGAGCCGGGTCTGTCCCCGCCTGTTGGCTTCCCCCTGGCTCCCAGCAGGGGTGTCTGCTTAAACCGGCGCCGCGCTTTGAAAGGTTGTGCTAGTTCAGCTCGTCCTTTGAGCCTGTGGCGACTTTAACCCCGCTTTACCCTCAGTAACTGAATTAGCAACACAGCGAGTTCTGACTCCTTGAGGGGAGAGAGGCTACCCCACGGCACTCTGTACCCTCAGCTGTAACAACTCCTGGTGCAAAAGATGTGAAGCCTCCAGCATGCTGTAGCAAGAGAACAGGAGAGACCCCCGTGTCATGCCAGGATAGGGGGCTCTGGGTGTTGAAACACCCAGGTGAGCCGCGAAAGAGATGCAATGTAGATGTGTCACTTCTGTGCCAGCGTGGCTTTTCCGTATTAAAATGTTATCCTAGGGCCTTGGAGGGTGGGTTTGTAGGTGCTGCAGGTGTGGTTTTCACTCAGGGCCTGTGGTTGATGTCTGCAGTGTTTGCTCATAAAATGCTTTGGGGCGCATGTCCAGGGCATTCTCACCATGGTGGCTGCTCTTGTCCCACTTCCCAGGTTCTCGTGGTTGGCTGCGGGAACTCGGAGCTGAGCGAGCAGATGTACGACACAGGGATGTGCGAGGACATCGTGAACATCGACATCAGCGACGCTGTGATCCGTCAGATGCAAGAGCGGAGCTCAAGCAAGAGGCCGAAGATGAGCTACCTGCTGATGGACATGCTTCAGATGGACTTTTCTGATGCGTGCTTCCAGGTGGTCCTTGACAAAGGCACGCTGGATGCCATCCTCACTGATGATGAGGAAGCTACTCTGTCCAAGGTGGACAGGATGTTTGCTGAGATTAGCCGGGTCCTGCAGGTAGGAGGGCGCTACCTCTGCGTTTCCTTGGCTCAAGCCCACGTGCTGAAGAAAGCAGTGGAATACTTCTCCCAGGAAGGCTGGGTAGTACGCGTCCATGAAGTGGCTGGCGGCGGGGACAAGCAGCAGTTTGTCCTACCCGTCTTTGTGTATGTCATGACAAAGTTCAGAAAGATCCCTGGCTCTGCACTGCAGATCCTGGAGATCTGCCCTGAGGAGCAGGACAAGCCGATGCGGGTGGAGAGCGTGGAGCGGCTGGTGGAGGCGGTGAAGGACAGGCAGCATTACGCCCTGCTCTGCAGCCAGCTGAGTAAAACCCCCTGCGGAGAGCAGCTTTCCCTGGATCTGTGCAACAAAGACAGCGGAAGGCCTCGTTACACGCTGCATGTGGTCGACAGCCCCTCGGTGAAACCTTCCCGGGACAATCGCTTTGCCATCTTCATCAGTGAGTACAGCCTGCCTGCAACCTGCCAGTGCTCTAGCCAGGATGATGTACCGGCGGTGGTGCTGGTCCTACTGGAGTTGGAGCCGGAGAGGGAAATCACCCATCTCTGTGGGGTTTGGTTGATGCAAGTCAACCAAAGTCCTGGCTTTGCAGTGGGACGCATGTTTACAGAGATGTGTCAGGCTCTGCCAGAAGTGCTGTTTGCTCCCTGTGTGTCTGCAGAGCCTGGGGCTCAGCACAAGCTGCTTATGAGTAGTGAGGCTGTTGGACGCCCCCTTGTCATGAAACGTGGCCTTTCCAGCCCCCTGCATGAGCCTGCCCAAATCGGGGAAGGTCCTGGCTCTCTTGATCATTGGTTGTGGAGCGTGGCTCTGGGCATGAGGCTGTGTCATGCAGTGGTGGTACCTCCTCGTGATGTGTCTCTGTACCCTGCAGCTCCTCTCTTGAAGGCCAGGGTGGTCGCGCAGGGGCCGGCACCTGCCTGTGGCTCTCCTGATCGCAGCCCCCATCTGCAGTCCCGCAGGGCAGAGAAACCGAGTGGCTCTTTGGGACGGAGGAAGGGCGGAGGCAGCTGGCCGCCAGCGCAGGCTTCGGCCGCCTGGTCACCGTGGCCCTGCACAGGGAGCAGCGCTACGAGGGCATGGCGAGCATCCAGGCGGAGCTGTCGGGGAAGGTGATGGAGCTGGCCCCGCCGGGCCTTCCTGCCCGGCAGCAGGTGAGCCCGCTTGCTCGGCTTCCCCAAAACCAGGGCTAGGGAGGCTCGGCCAGCAGCAAGTTCCTCTGCTCTGAGGGAGACGGAGCTGCAACGCGTGACCTGGCCGCACGGGTGCGGAGGAGGCTGGCCTTGCCTGCAGCTCCTCACGTCTCTCTCTCCCCAGTCCAGTTGGCTGTCTGTGCTTGGAGGCAGGATTTCAGGTGCCTGTGTGGCAAGATTCAGTGTGAAGTCCTCACCCTCCAAAACCCAGCATCCAAAAAATAAAAATGGGCATCCCAGAACCCTGATAGAATCTGGCCCCTTCTTCATCTTGGCTTTAACTTCTCCCATCTCTTCTGTCTCCTCCTTCCTGCCCCAACTCCCCAAACCCAAGCCCTTCTAGCGAGAGGTCTTTGGGTGTTTGCTCCCTGTACCCCAGTGTGTGTCTGGCGGGGAGTCCGGTGTGCCGTGCACTGCCCACAGCTCATCCCGCTGCTCCCCAGGCGCATCTGCCTCATCCCAGCCCTTCAGCCACGGTCAGGACAGGGCCAGCGCCCGTTCCTATGGCCTGGATGCCACGAGTCCCCGTCCTCCCTGCAGGTGCCCTTCCTGTCTGTGGGAGGGGACATCGGGGTGCGGACGGTGCGGCACTGCGACACCAGCCCCCTGAGTGGGGAGTACGTCGTGGAGGACGTCAAGGGGGACGACGCGTGCTACTTCCGCCGCCTCGTCTTCCTCAGCAACAGGAACGTGGTGCAGTCGGAGGCCCGGCTCCTGGCCCCCGCGCCTCCTCCGGGTACGCAGGGGAGGTGGGCAGGGGCCAAGGCTGACTTTGGGGCGGCAGAGAGTGAGATCAACGTGGGGAGGAAGACAAAAGTCGTCCTGGACCTGGTCTGCCCTTTCCCAGCGTGGCTCTGGGAGTGTTTTTGCTCTCTGCATTGTTGGTGGGACAGGGGCTGGGTTGGTTAGTCCCCGATAAGCACCCCTGTCTCCAGCCTCACTTTACTTCTTGTCTTTCAGGCCAGAAGAAACGGAGGAAGGACAAGAAGAAAGCTGGCCCTGCTGAGCCTCCCATGGCAATCGACAAGAGCTACCTGTGCTGCGAGCACCACAAGGCCATGGTGGCGGGGCTCTGCCTGCTGGGAAGCCCTGACCCCCTCCCAGGTGACGAGGTGGGGAAGGGTTTTCCTGGCCACGGAGCCCCAGTGCCCTGCCAGAAGCAGTTTGGGGCAGGCGGGTGGGATGGGTGGTGGGGGCATGGCTGTCCTGGTGGCTCACACGGGCACTCTCCCTTGGCAGGAGCCCCAATCACGGTGCTGGTGGTGGGGCTTGGCGGTGGCAGCCTGCCCCTCTTCATCCACGACTACTTCTCGCAGGCCCGCGTGGCCGTGGTGGAGATCGACCCCTCCATGCTGGAGGTGGCCACACGCTGGTTCGGCTTCTCCCAAGGCAACCGGATGCAGGTGCATGTCTCTGATGGCCTGGACTACGTGGCAAAGCTGGCAGCTGAAGGTACAGTCTTGTGGGGCATTCCAGCAGACAGCATGCTGGGGCAGGGGTCCTGGACTGCTTTAATCCTCTGCTACCCATCCTGACCTCCCAAAGCCTTCCAGCTGTGCCCCCCAGCTCGCCCTGTGCCATCGTGTCCCTCCACACCAGCCCTGATCTGGGGTGATGTTCCCCTGGTCTCTCTGCCACCTCCTGCCTGTGTCCAAAGCTCCAGCTGTGCTGGGTCTCTGCAGCTAGCGGGCTTGTCCCTGTCAATGTGTGCAGGGGACCTTAAATTTGCTGCTTCTCCGCAGTCCTGAGGGTGCTTCCATGGGTTTAATTTGGAAAGAAACCCCATGAGAGAGAAGTGGCTGAAACGTGGTAGAGGGAATGTCCTGACCGCCCAGTTCATTGCTTCCCCACCCTGTGTGGCTCATCCTTGTCCCACGGGATAATGAGTCTCTGTGTTCCCTCTTGCAGCCCCAGCCCAGTACGATGCCATCATGTTTGATGTAGACAGCAAAGACCTCACGGTGGGGATGAGCTGCCCACCCCCGGCCTTTGTGGAAAAGCGTTTCCTGCAGAAAGTTAAAACTATCCTCAAGTCAGAAGGTACGAGGGGAGCTCTGGTGGAGCCCCTGCAGTCCCTGGGGCCGGGCTGGCTGGTCCTGCAGGGGGTCTGAGTGAGGGGGCTGTGCCACTGTTCCTCATCCTGCAAAATAGTGGCCACGGCCAGGATTGCTGCGTGGCAGCCGCTGCTCCTGGTGGATCCCAGCTCCGGGTGGTTTTAGTGGGCGTTGTGACGGCAGCAACTTGGTGCTGCAGAGGAAGGGAGCATGAGGTGTAACGCATGGCCTGCAGCGCTGCTGGGTCAGGCAGGCTGGGAAATCCCCGGGGGTGCAAAGAAAGGTTGCTGGAAGGCAAAGGGTGTAGGTGGTACCTGGGAACAGATCGTGTGGCTGCCTACGATCCAGGCGGTGGCAGGGACATGGAGCTGGGCCAGGTGCACTCGTGCTGCCAAGGGCTGTGCGAGAGAGGGAGCTGTTGGCACCAGTGGCACCAGTCCAGCTGCGCTTGTGCAGAGAGGTGGTGAGCGGGGTGGTGTGCGCGGGATGTCAGGGCTCGCAGATGGCTGTTCTGAACCCCACGTCCCTCTCGCCCTGCTGCAGGAGTCTTCGTGCTCAACCTGGTGTGCCGTGACGCTCGGTTGAAGGAGTCCGTCCTGGCCGTCCTCAGGGAGGTCTTCCCCCTGCTCTACGCACGCCGCATTGATGGGGAGGTCAATGAGATCCTGTTCTGCCAGCCCAGCCCCGAGGGCCGGCGGGACCCTGTGGAGCTTGGTACACGTGCCCGGGCGCTGGAGGGGGCCCTGCAGCAGCCTGGGCTCCCCTGGGACAGCTCGTACGTGCTGGCGGACATGCTGCAGGCTGTCACCATCCTCTGAGAGGGGCCTCGATGCCACTTGAACAAGAGAAGTCCCTGCGTGGTGCTGCAGCTGGGACTGCTGACCCTGCGGGGTGCCTGCCTGAAGGACAAGGCCGGCATGGAGAGGCATCCCTGCAGCGGGAGGGAGCCCAGTGTGGCTCCCTGGGGTGCTGGGGCCCTGCTCTTTGCGAGGGCCCCTTTTTGCAGTTTGCCTCTCCAGCATACAGCAGGGCTGGGGAAGGGGGCTGGGACCGCAGGGGGCTGCGTGGCCCACGGGACAGTGCTGGGGTGGCGAGGGGAGGAAGGTGCTGCAGGACTGGCAGGACCGTGTGTTTACATCTGTCCCCACTGCTTTCCTGTTGTGGATGAAACATCTCTCTGACCGTCGCTTTCCCTTCCAGCACGGCTCCTTCCCTCTGGTCCTGCTTTCCTGCACATCTCCAGGAGCCCTGCTCATTGGCATCTCTGTGCAAAACCCCGGCCCTGCCCCAAGGCTGGTAGCAGACGTGTGTAGGTGGGCTGAGTGCTGTGAAAATAAAGCTCAGGTCTGCTCTTGAGCCCCACAGTGCTCTGCCAGGCTTATTTCTCAGCAGCAGTGATGGGACACCACAGTCCCGTGGTAGGAGATGTCCCTGCTGCCTTGGGGCACGCCAGGTCCTGCTGGGGAGGCTGTGCCAGGGAGGTGACACTGCCATGGGCTGTGGAGAGGGCTGAGCTCCGGGTAAGGGGAGCAGAGGAGGCTGCTGGGTTTGGGTTAAAAAATGGTTTAGCAGAGGTGCTTGGGTTTTGCCACCTGCTCTGCCAGGGTGAGTGGCCGCCTCTGTGCCACGCGAGCCCTGTGCTACCCTGTAGACAAAAAAAGGGGAGCTCCCAGCACCCCTGAAAAAGGTAAGGTCACCTCCACTTCTCAGGGACGCATCCATCCGCTGCCCTCTCCACCCACCTTCCCCAAATTGGACTCCACTGTGTGCCTGTCCCTCTCCTGCATCTCTCCGGCCATCACCACTGTAAGCTGGGACCTGTAACCCCCTCTGCTGCCCCCATTGCTAAACCATGGCCCCCTCTCAGTGAGTCAGACCCCCTGCCCTCACCATCCCAGCAAGGCTGCAAAGCAGCCAGAAGCAGCTCCGGGAGGGATCTGACCCAGCTGTTGGCAGCGGGCGCAGCTCAGCATCGCTTTGCCGGCAGGACCACCTGACGGGGCCGCAGGGAGTGGGGAAGGCTCCAGGCAGCCCTGGGGCGAGTCGTACCGTGAGGGTGTTGGTGTGCTGTAACTCATCCGCCTGTCTTTTGTCAGCAGCGCCCAGGTGGCTTTTGCAGGTCCCCAGCCAGGAGGGGACCGTGGGGAGGACACCCCAAGCTCTTGCCCTCTGAGCCGGGGGGACCGCAGCTGATGCAGGTGGCGGGAGGCTGCCTGTGCATAGGATGCACTGTCACAGCTGTGCTGACAGCAAGCACGCTTTTGGAGCAGAGATGCTGCTGTATTTTAATTGTAATTTGGCAGGGGATCTGCTTGGGAAGCCGTTCTGCTCAGAACCCCTGCCTGTTGCTCCCTGCGTATTTCTCCTTCGTGTAAAGGGACAAGTTTGTGCCCTACTTTCTCCTCTGGCTGGCCTGCTTCTACGCAGAGGGAGCAGATGCTTTTTTTGAAAAGTGCTTTTGATCTTCCCCAGGTGCTCAGAGCACTCGTGAGCATTAGCGCTCGCATTTGGGCCTGGCTGGCCTCCTGCTGCAGATAAGCTGTGACAGCTTTAGGTGGTGTGCCCTCGCTGACGGTCACTCCGCTGTGCTGCGTCGTGTCCTGGCCAGCACGCGATCTGTGGTCAGTGGCGGAGCTCAAGTCGTGCAGAAGGCTGTCAGCCCCCACGCAGTTCGTTTCTAAATCTCTTTTGTGACGAGCACCTTTTTTTTTTGAAGGATGTCTATTATCCATCTAGCTTAGCGGTGACAAATTTCTCAACTGGATCAGCAGTGCTGCATTTGGTCTATTTTTAACTCTCTTTCCAATTCTCAACATAATTCCAATGACATAGATTAGTGTGTATGCCCTTTATTTTGTCTAAACCATTTCATTTCTTCCCCAGCAGCTCATACAAAGGATGCGTTCATCCCTCCTTTGTCCAGTTCTGCATTTCTGCTGTGTTTCCTAATTGCTGTGTAATGCCACATCCTGTTGGAAAAACAAAAGACATCTATTAGAAAGAAAGTAACGATGAAATCTCAGTTGGTTGCAGCTGTCCTTGCAGTTACTGACAACCCTACAGTGTTGGTCAAGAAATACATTTCAGCTGGAAAATTGACGAGTTAACGAGTGCTGCAAATAGCTGAAATTCTTTCCAGGTAGAAGTGCTCCAAGGCTGGAATAACTGATGTGTAGTACATTTTTCTCATGGCAGCCAGAACGAGCAGATAATGTATACATTTGGCAGCTGCGTTTCTGTTGAGTGTTTTGGCAACATGCTTATGTTTACATCCTTTACTCTTCACTTCCTTCCTATCAAGGGTGGGCACATTGTAAACAGGGGGGACAGAAACAGGCGCTGCTGTCACTTAGCAACCTCAGATGGGCTCGGAGATGCTGACTTTCTTCCTTTCTGGGTTTCCCAGCACAAAAAGAGTGCTGCGTAGATCATCACGCAGCTCAGTCCTGAGACTGCAGCCAGCCAGGGTTGCTAGGGGCTGATCCTGAGACTGATTTCCTCTGGCTGCAAGGACCTGTGCCAGCGTGAGCCCGGCTCTGCTGGCTGGGGATGCTGCTGCTGCCCATGCATGAGTGTCGTAGCACCGAAAGGGCTGCAACAGCTACGTCCTGAGGGGTGGCAGGGCCTGGAAAGTGTTTTGCCCATGAATTCTTCCCTGGGGGAAGCGCTTGGCTTGCCTGGCCTTGTGCCCAAGGCAGGAGGCGTGCTGCCAGGCTGCAGCGAGGGACTGCTGCCGATTCATGGGGTGCCCTGGCTGGGAAGGCTGCAGGGAAACCTCTGCAGGCTGCAGCGCAGCACAGCTTTTCCTTTACTGGCTTTCAATCTATCTTTTGCAGCTTCATGGTCTCCCTTCTGAGCTCTCCTCCCTGGCAGATGCACGGGCGTAATGCTGGCTGGCACGGCAATGCCAGCGCTGCAAACCCGCAGAGCCAGGCGCTGATGAAAATCTGGGAGCTCTCCCCTGCATGGGGCTTGGTGTCTGCGCTGCCTACGGCTTTATGCAGATCAGCTGCGTGAAAAGCTCTGCAAGACTTTGGGTTCGTTTCTGAACCAAGGAGGTGAGGAAGGTCCCTGGAGTGAAGGGAAAATCATGCATGAAGGAGCCTGCCTCTGCTGAATGTGTCCCGGGGGGGAGCAAGCTTGGCTGTGCGCTGCTCCCCACCGGGCTCTGCTCGCTTTCCTCACGGGGGAGCGTGCCCAGCTGCTCGCTGCAGGCATCTGCAAGTCTGCTCTGTGGCAGCTCATATATAACCCGTTCTTCACGAAGGGAATTGCGCTGGAGTGTATTTATAAAGCAGCCTGGGGACCTGATCTGAACGTCCCATTTTAACATCACGCTGCCTGGTTAGGAAGAGCTGTTTGTGGGTAAGGAACACAGGCTCGCTTGTGCCAGCGGCACCCTGAAACCAGGCTGTTCTCTCGATTTATTTGCCTGGAAGTCAGGGCAGGACGCGCTTGCTGCCCGTAGGCTTGATCTGAAATGCACTGGAGGCTCCTGCCAGCTCTGGGGAGGCTGGGGGACCCAGGCAGGCTGTGCTGGAGCCGGTGACATCTGGAGGTGACATCCCCCTTCCCACCGTGCAGGGAGAGCCAGGGCTCCTTGCTGAGCCCAACACGTGGCAAAAGGAAATGACAAACATTGTGGGGCACAGCTCTGACTGCAGGGTAAAAATAAAGCGGCACGTTCAGCTTGCTCCACGCTCCCCGTGCTCGCAGAGATCGCAGCCCGATGCTCCCCAGGAAAATGGGGAGAAGAATGCGCTGAAGATGCGCTCCGATGCCCTTCCTCTCTCTTCTTTGCTGGTCTCTTAGAGCTGTTTGAAAAACGAGCACCCTTGTGATAGCATGCGCACACATAATGCAAATGTTCATGCTTTTTTTAGGAGGCGGGAAACTCGGCTTCTCATGGCTTTTTTGGGGGGAGAGCAGATTTTTGTAAGTGATGGAGTCGCAGGGTGAGTGTGGTCACTTAGCAGCTTTAACTCAGCTCAGGCAGAAACAGTGTTTGGTTTGGAAACTTCCCACACTTGGGGGAATAACTCAGTCTTTTCCTAATAATGGGTATTTACTCATTTATTTGTTTTTAATTGTGGAAGCAACAAAGACATAACTAAAAAAAATAACGGAAAGTACAGGTCCCCAGGTTACCAGTTTCAGGGCATGCACAGCGTTGCTCCCAGGGAATCCTGCCTTTTCTAATGGTCGTTTGTCTCTTGTATTGATGAGGTCCTACTGCCAGGCTGCTCTTTTCCTGACGGTAATTATTTCACTGAAGTGGTAAAAAGCGCTCCTACGCTCACGGTGGGAGGATTTTGCCAAAATGCGATGCTGCTGTTCCTGACTCCCGGCCTCAGTTGAAACCCATGGGCTGGAAGAAGGCCAAAAAGCTACTCCAATGCCTCCTGGCATGGCCGATCAGGCGGGAGTGTAAAAAAGAAAAAATCATGCTGTTAATTGGCATAATTATGTCAATAACCCCGGGCCCCATCTAGATAGAAAGGATCACAAGGTTTTTTCCCAGAGGGTGTGATGTCTGGGGAAGTGATTCGACCGCAGTGACAAAGTAACTGCTGTAGAAGCTGTGTCTGTGTTATGCTGATAAAAACTTTTCAGCCTGAGCTAAAGCAAAATCTCCCCTGATTAGATGACTGATGTCGTCTTTTCTTGCCACCCGGACAAGTTCAGCTCTTGCCTTACTCTTTGCATTGAGGGGAGCTTAACGGCGTATGCGTATTTGAAAAAGCCCCAAACCACAGCACTGTATATGTTAACACTGCACCAAGTTCCTTGGGAGCCTGTTACTTGCACGCCTGTTTGCTCTGGTTTTGCAGATCGCTGCTCGGAGCAAGGGGAGGTGCTGGCGATGTGTTCCCAAATCCGGCTTTTGTGAATGGATGTGCTTAGGGGATCCTGCTGGTGCTCAGCTCCCACGGCGGATCTGTTTATAGTTTGCTTTCTGTTCGTTTGTGCTCACGGTTAGAAGCCGATCTGCTGTAGGGATTCACTTTTTACACTTACTGAGAGCTCTGGCCAAGAAGTTTTGATAATGCTCCAGATCATTAGTGTCTGTCAGCCAGTTGGATGTTCGCAGTTGCCTTTTGTTTTGCTATTCATGCTGAGCAAGACCGGTGTCTGGTTAAATACAGAGGATAACTATCACTGCAGGACTCCAAAGCCTCTGTTTTGGATATTTTTGTGTTGTCACGGCTGCCAGTAATCACAGATAAATCTCCTCTCTGTTATTTGCCTGTGCTTCTAGCTCAGCCTCAGTATGGGTTTTTAATTGAACCCACCGCCGTTCTTTCCCTCAGTGCTAAAGCCCTCGTACGGCAGATGGCCTTTTCCCCAGCCCGAGCGTTTCGGTGCGTGCCCTTCACCTCCAGCACGGGAAGGCGGAGGTGGTCCCGATACCAGCACGGCTCTGACCTTGCTGTGGGCTACCAGCGCACCCCTCAACCACCCCTCCGCTACTG
>VXAL01007509.1:14826-50035 GCA_013399475.1 Chauna torquata | reverse complement strand
GTGCGCGTGTGCCGGGGGGCGGCAGCGTCCTTGAGCGAGGGTGGCGGTGTCCGTGGGGCGGCGTGCGCTCCATCGGGCGCGCCCCGCGGCGGGGGCTAGCCGTTCTCTGGGGAAGGGTGTTTAAAACCCCGAGTCCTGGTCGCGGGGGGTGGTTCCTGGGTGCTGGTTGATGGTTTTCCTGTCAGGAATGCGTACAACTCGCGCGGTCCCGGTGCACCGATGGGTGTTAGCATCTCTTCTAAAAATTACCGGAGCCTGAAGATTCGGCCGGTCCTGTCAACGGGCTGACTCTGTCTCTGGAGATCTCTCGAGATAAACGTGAACTTTACGTGCTGTTTCCTGAAGTTCCTGCTGTGTTTGCCGTGAATGGCGTGAGGGCTCCTGGAGCAAGGTGGTGCTTGCACAGCGTCAGAAGCGCTGTCGGATGTCGGTGACTTGGGAACTTCCATGCATGGAGATCTTCGTTAAAGATAATATTAAGTGCTGTCTCTCTACAGCCTCTGTCAAATTGTTGTTCCTCTTGATATACAGTATAAAAGTATGATAAGATTTTTTTTTTTTTACCTCCATTTCAGAATTTACTCTTGCTGTGTTAAATTACAGCTCTTCCTCTTGAAGACTATAGCTCACAGCTGATGTTGATCATATTGCCAGTCTCCCAGATTTAGAAAGCACATGTGAAGTCCTCAGAAATCACTATTGGCAATCAAATTATTAGGGTTTTCTTTAAGCAAGTCTTTAAAAGGTATTTTTGCTACCTTTGAGGTTTTGATCTGTGTGTCCGTGAAGCAGTGCAAAACATATGTGCTGGGGAGGAAAGGCCTCTTCATCTTTCTTGCGAGTAAGGATGTTTTGGTCTCTGTCTCAAAGATTTGTCTGGGATGGCACCCACCTGGGACTGGGGCTGAGTGTGGTGCCTGTGGGCACATATCTTCCTCTGGATCCAGCTGTGCTGACGGAAGAGGTTACTGCTCCTGGAAGCTTGTTATTGCTTCCCTGCTGGAGGGTTCTGCTTCATCTGATCCGCAGGTGGAGCTTTTCTGTTGAGAGCAACGCGTTCCCACTCACCCCCTCCAAATGGACCTGCCTAGAGCAAAAGGTAAAAATGAGAAGTTTGTGCTGATCCAGCCTATTTGGACAAGAGGCTGGAACCTGCTGCACAAGCAAGACATGGACATTTCTAGCAAGAATTATGAAGAGAAGCTAAGGGCAATGACTTTTTTCATCTGCATAATTACTCACCGCACCCCCTGCAGGCACTACCAGAGTCTCTTCAGAGAAGAACTTACAGGTAACTGTGAAGCACCAGGGTGTTTCTGTCATGTGGGAGCTGCAGTCTGGAGTCTTTCAATCCAGTCTCTGAGTTCCACATCATTGTCCTGTGCAGGATCTTCTTGTATCAGATGATCTGTAGTACCTCCATACTTGCAAGCTTGAAGCCTTTTGCATATGTGACATTAAAACGCATTATTTCAAACCTATTTCCACAAGGTTTAAGTTGTTAAGATGTTTTACTCGTGCCGTTTCTCCTCAGTGAGTATGCATGCTCAGCAGACGTATGGTTACTTGTTAAGTTGTGAGAACTTGATTGTGAACCCTTGGAACCAGATGAATAAGTATCCATGAGATTGGAAGAGCATTTTTGGTTGTCAGGTCAGCAGGCAAAACAGTCTGTAAGTCTTTTTAGTTAGCAATAGGACATTCCTGTTCTTACAGGATAATGAAGCTGCTCTCTGAAAACAAGTACGTTCTATCTGTGTGTGTCTTAATATGGCTTGTGCAGGTAATGTCTCATTGTAGAGACATGTTGCACTCATTTATTTTTGTTTGTGGTACATCGCATATGACCTGCTCAACCACAGTGCGAACAATAAGTAAGTGACAGTAACACAGCTTTGAAATTCACTCTGTTTGAAGTCCTTGACTTTTGAATGTTATATTTGGATGAAAATAGAGGCTCTGGAGAACTGCTGAGGACAACAGTCAATTATGTTTATGAGTTAGACCTTCATGTGTTCCTAACTGGAGCTCATGGCACTCGTTGGAGGAAATGGTATTGTCTGAAGAGTACGGTAAGAACAAATGTTCTTATTACCTGCTTCTCTTTGTAACAAAAGTAAATGTGCCCATAAAATGCCGAGGTGGTGTTTAAAGCAAAGGGTACGATCATGATGGATGTTAGTGGGAGAGAAATTCAAAAGCACAAAGGGGAATCAAGCCTCTTATTCCTACAGGATGTCAGTGGGAGCTAGGCACTTCGCCTAGCCTTGCTGCTTAGCTACAGCTGCGTACAGGATCATGACCTTATACATTGTTTGTGCTTTTTAAATGTCTTCCTTTTGATAGTAACAGGGTTACTTAAAAGAAAACTAATGGCAGGAAGCAATCCTTGGAAACTGTATCTAGAGAGAGAGCATTTTCTGTTATTTCATATATCAAAATGGGCTTTCAAGATAGCTTGCCATCTGTGCCTTTAGTTATCTTGTCAGGGCCTCTTTCTCCAGATTTGAATTAGAGCCTCATTTTATTCGTACAGATAGTGAGAAATTAATAATTGGATTTCAAAGCTGAAAGCTCTTTACTTCCTTTCCTGCTTGATATAATATGAACTGCATGTGACCAAGTAATTGTTGAGATGTGAACTCCTGATTGTAAGCCCGTCAGTCATAATCAAACAAGAGCTTTCATTTTAAGAGCCTGGGGTCTGGTTTTGTAATACAGCTTTACAGCTTTTTGATGTGAGATGCTTTTGATAATCTTATGGCTACTGCATAGTGTAGAACTATTTATTATTAAATATGTGCTAATTTTTGTTTTTCCAGTTACACTTCCTCATGTGCTGCGCTCATTCTTATTCCTTGAGATGGTGGTTGTGAAAAGACTGTGTTGAGTCATTAGGGGAAGAGCAAGGAGTTTCAATCCGACCATTGAAGCAGAGAATTTCTCCAAAGAAAGTAGACACGTACTTAGATTGTGTGCTTCCTGGGAGAGATGCAGTTAAACCGGTGCAGATATTTTATTCTTTTAGTTACAACCTAGTCATTGACAGAAAAACTTCTTTTTACAGAAAATTCACCTCTTACGTGAAACAGGCATGAAAAAGCTAAGCAATAGGAGATACAGACTGAAATGTGGTGCTATGTATTCCTTTTTTAATCTTAAGGATCTTTTGGAAGTGACGATCAGCCACTCCTTTTCCTGGCTAATTAAGCCATTGTACAGCTGTATTGAGCGTATTAGGCTAGTTATCACAACACTCTCTTGCTCTGAAAGCAAGAATTGTTTCTGGGTATTCCATTAAGTGGAAACAGTAGCAAATGAGACAGTGGCTCATTTTGGTTTCTTCTCCAAATACTTTTTTACGTTTAGAGGTTACAAAACAAACTTGGCAATTTAGATGTGCTATAGGTGGCCTAGATTTGTCCTTAAATATAACTCTGATGTGGATTTTAAGCTCAGTATTATATCAAGTCTTGTGAATTGATATAAAAGTAAAGCAAATGTATAGTTAAAAACAGACATGCAAATAAATATGCTGATTTATTTTAAAGTAAAAGTTTTCCTTGAAGGATGTTTTGAGGCTCCATGTCTCTTATTTCCAGCACTTTAATTTTATTGATTAAAAGATTTCTTCTTCTGTAAGAAAAGCTGTGCTCAGTAATGAAGCAGAGTATAGGGAGCCCTGACCTGCGTTCTGGTGTTCTGTTAAAGTTCAGTGTATCAAGCAGTTTACAGAGATGCTAATTCAATAAGTAATTCTTACTACTTTTGTAAAGTGTACCTATGAAAATACATATGGTCTTAATATAACTTTGGCATACTATAGACAATTAGGATGTTGTACCGGTTTAGTGATCACAAGTTTAGTATTGGAAGTCTGAGACCTAGCCTTCAGAAAAACCCAAAACCCCACAAAAAACAACCCTCAAAAAAACCAAAAAAACAGTCTGGTCTTGAGTGCCTTCTGAGAAGTCAGCGCTACAAATTCAGTGGCAGTTGTTACTGGAAGTTCAGTCCATCAAGCTACTGAAGGTGAATGTGCACCTCTGTTTTTTAAAGGTAAATTGTTGTCTAGTGTGAGGTTTGTATGTTTTTTTTTCCCCCCCAGATTGTATGTATCCAATTACCTTTACCTAAGCTCCTCCATATTAAGAATTGTATAGAAGCACTTCTGCAAATTCATCAGATTGCTCGACTCTCTAGGCTCTTGTATAACTTTTCAAACCCCGATACACACTGCCTTCTGGAAGGAGACCTAAACTTGCATTTGGCAGTTGACTTGTTGAAATCAACAAGTCACATGCAGGGTTGTTGTCGTGCTGTTTCCTGATGGGCATTGCTTCTGCTAATGTTTCAGGCGTGTCATTTGCCTTTGTAGATGAAATAGGAAACGACACTTTTCAGTTTAGATAAATGGATATTAACAATATGATTATTTGGACTTTTGCCTGTAGCCATAGGGAGTGAAGCTGCTACGGATTACAACAGGGAAGGAGAAGTAAGATCTGTTTTCTTCTCTGGAGAAGTAAGGATCTGTTCTCTTCTCTGCCTCTGATTTCCTGTATGACCTCAAGCTGTTTTTTAAATGTTACCTACATCTATATCCACATGCACGTGCCTCAAGTCTTTACTCTGTAGATAGGCTTTAGATTTCTCATTCCTTTATTTTTAACTTCCTTCTATTTTTAAAGGAAAAGGTTAGCATTTAAGCTTAAAATCTGTGTGGAATAACTGTGACTGTAGTCCAAAACTTGCTGTTACGCATTTTTCTGCTTTGTGTGATCACTGCTTTAGATATCCATGTGACACCAAAACTGTGTATTGGTCTCTGCTTCGTATAGCTGAGGTGTTCATTTCCAGAAAGGGACCCTTGCTGGTGTTTAGTTTGTGCCTCTCATAGCTTAGTTGTTTGGAGAGATCACATTTGGGGTTTGGTATCCATCAGCTGATTGTTGAGCAAATTGGTATTCCTTGAAGTATTCATGGGTTTCTTAAATAACGTCTGCCTAGATTGCGAGCACAGAGGGGCAGAGGCCATTTTTGCTTTTTCTGTTTTTTAAACAGTTCATTACAAAGTAAAACCTTCTAGTAAATAGAAGCCTGTGAACTCCCCTTGTTTGCTGTGCTCATGTGTAATGGGTTACTAGGAGTCCTTTTAATGCTGTGTGTCTGCAGTCTAAAGCCTGTAGTGTAAATATGCTGAGAACAGGAAATGAGCATTATTTAACTGTGACCTTGCATCTTTTTCTTCAGCAAGTTGCAGTGAGATGAACAAGGCAGCATTATTGAACTAGAGAGGAGCAAATCCCATTTAACCGCATGCTGGGCTTTGATGTACTGCCAAGTACTGTTGTCTGTGATAGCCTCTGGGATGCAAAGGAGACTGTAGCTGTAGATAAGAGAGGTTTTCAACCAAAGCCTCTAGTGATAATGTCAGCTTTTATAATTCGTATGAAGAAGTTATGCTTTCAATTCAGTACCTAGCATAGTATTTTTGCATCCTAGTTCCTGTGCGAAGTTACCAAGGTTTCATTCTTGAGATATGTAGGAGTTCTGCTACTTGCTGTAATACAGCTAGATTTCTGCCCTCACAGACGATACAATCAAAGCTAGATTAATTTTAAGCATTCGGTGCCTTGCTTACTATGTACAGTGCAGATGCCTACAAATGTCCGCTTGTATTCAGTGGTGCTTATCTATACAGGACACTCTAAAATGGTCTGTGTGTAAATTCACCTGCAGAGAATAGGCAGGGCAAGCGCAAGAATAACAGGAAAGTGTCTCCAGCCTCTGTTGCATGACAGTGTGTGAAGCGGGCTGTGTTCCTGATCTGTTCAGTAGCCAAGCTGGAAACTGCTGAAGGCATTTTTACCATAATCCATCAGAGGCAATGTTGTGCCTGTTTGCACTCAGCTGTTAATTTCTTCAGGTGCTACATGAATGCTGACAGGACATCCCCAAAGTCCATCATTTCTGGGAAGTGGGCTGGGAAGCCTTAGGAGTTGCTTCCCCCCGCCACCTCTCGCTTTTGCTGTCTTTCTGTCTATAAATTCAGGCTGTCTTTATGCTGCAGTTCCCATTGTGTTCTCTCTCCATACAACTGAATCTAGTTACATTTCAGCTTTGCAAAATGATCTGAAATGGCTTGTCTTGTACAAAGAAAGGTAATTGCACAGTTTGATGCATTGATCACAAAAGAGAGAAGTGCATTTTCATGTTGCTTTTGAAGAGGCAAAGTTTTTGGAGTTGATTGGGACTAGGCACAGCTGATTGCTTAGCCCTGTTTAAAAATTCTGTGTTGATGGATCTGAGTTCAGGACAGTGTGATTTGGGAGGAAAGGCAGAAGCTTATTTTATCTGGGTTTTTGATGACAGCACTGAAATTTGTAATATATAAAAGTTCTGTCATGATGGAGTGTCCAGAGGTGAATTATTTGCTAAGTGCAAGTCATTATATAGAAGTTAACTTCATGCAGCTGATACGTCCACAGTACTGGGGACATGTTGCTTACTGTCTGATCCTTGCAACCAGGAAATTTGTTTGATTATATTGTAGAGGAAAGCTTTTTGCTCAAATCTTTTTTTCTAAAGAAACATTATTAATAGTGTTTGACAGCTGTAGGTGTTCAAAAAACTTGTTTAGTGCACTGACAACAATTCAAATTGAGTAAGGAATCTTTTTTGTTCATTTCTGGTATAGAGATACAAAATCTTGCTGCATTAGTATTCATCCTGAGAATGGATGGGCTTTCACGCACTAACAACGTATGCAAATTAGTCCTTTCCTAAGAGCAAACGTGTCTGATTAGGGAAAATACAGTTGTCCTGAGAAGTCTGCTTTACTCTTTTCAACATGAAAATTCTAAGAATTGCTGGGTTTTGTGTATGTGCTTTGTGGTTTCTTCCCCCCCACCCCCTGGCTTAGAATTGATGGAGAGCACCGCTGGGCAGGAAATAGCGGAAGCTTTTGTAAAATCCTAAAGGAGAAAGAGGGAAAAGGGCATTTTCACAAATGGAATCAGGATGATGCAGCAAAGTTTTGGATGCCTGCCAGGGAGGACAGATGCATGGTGCATACAGTGGCTTGCCTACGAGACTGCACATTGGCAGCTTCCTGATCTGTTAATACAGCAAGCCTACAGCCCAAGCATAATCACTGCAAGCAGAGCACTGTTCATCTTAGCACTTTTGTGTGTTTTCCTGGCAAGTTTTCATAGCTGTGTATGACAAATTTTCAGTCCTATAAACATTACTGAGACTTTAAAGCTTTCTGTCACATCATAGGTTTTGTTTTGTTTTTTTAATACTAGGAAGTGCATTTTCTTTCTTTGCTACAGTAAACAAGCCTGTCTTTTTCTGTGCAGAAATGCAGTGTAAGGTAATCTCAATGCTGTCAAAATATGACATTAGATGGGGGGTACCAGTGATGGTCTGTACCTTCTGTTCAAATGTCCCCTGCTTTGAAGAACCTTTTGACTCCAGTCATGTTTAATGGAAGACTTCACCACTGGGGCTAGAGTATTTTTTGGCACTGATTTTTTCATAGCCTGATAATGTTTAATGGGGGGGTGTAATAATTTCTGCTTGCTTGTTGAGCAGACATGCTGCTGCTACTTAAAAAGCATCTTCCAGATTTGGGAGGAGTGTAATGACAGTGTACATCTAAGCCTGCTCTGTTTCCAGTCTTCTGCATGAAGAGGGAATCTCAAACGTTGCTTTCTCAATGTAGTGGTGACTAAGCATTGTCACCGAACAAGTTGTTATCAGGATGAGCAGCTAGCATGAGTATCTTGTTTCTCACCTTCAGAGCCCACGCTCACCATGTTCCCGTGGTCTGGTGTTTGGGTGAGGCTTTTGTCTGTTCGGGTGTGGGTTTTGTACCATCTCCCTCTGTTTTGCTGTGTAGTTGGTCTCAACTCCGTAAAGCAGTGAGACCCAAAGAGACGTTTTAGTCTGCCAGGTTGTAGTACTATATAACAGCTTCAAGATTTTTTTTTTTTCCCCTCTGGAAGAAGGGTGGAATCCTGGTTCAGCTTGTGTGTGATCACCTGAGAGGGATGGATAGGATAACTGGGGAGTTCCTGCTTTGGCTGTTCAGTTCCGGTGACCCAGCAATAAGGGATGCTGCTGGGATGGCAAACGGCTTCTCAAAGACCCCAAGCCTTGGAGCTAGGAGGCCAGTTTATCCACTCTGCTTGAAAGGAACAGAGAGTCAACAGTTCAAGGATGTCTGGATACTCGGTTTCTAACCCCTGAAGACAGGCCCAAACTGTGTGGGCTGCAATGTGTAGTTATTGCTCCTGGGTATTGGGTTGCATCTTGATTCAGCAGTTTAGCTGATCTCTCAAGTGAAGGAAGATTTACCTTGAAAGAATGCTCACTACAAACAGAGACCAAACTTCTTAAGAGAAACTGAGCAAAACACTACAGTGTGGTGGTAGGGATCCCAGCATCTGTGCTGTGTAGTTTACAAAAAAACTGGAAAGACGTATTAAGCTTTAAGAGATGTCCAAGATCACTAAAAATTCACAGTCTTAATGCATTTAGCTTGCCTAGTAGGCCTAATTAAGACAGGTGTCATTCGTCCTCAATAAAGAGGATTAATTATTTTATACATCTTCATGGAAGCCCCATTATGTTAGGCTGAGATTTTGCAGTCGTTGAACAACACTGTGGGAGATTCTGTTGACTGACAGATGTGCCAAAAGAAAAAGCATTTGCTCTTCTGGAACTAACGAGAGGAGGTGAGGGATCAGGTGGTGACTGATGGTAAGAATTGGTCTCTGTGCTTTGAGTTAATGAGGAAGAACATATATAGCCAAATATCAGTGTGATGTATGCTACTTCACTGCTGAATAAAAATGGCTTGTGGTTCAGAATGCCAAAGCACAACAGAGGTACTGCCTTAAAGCTTTTAGAATTTCTTGAAAATGTGTCCCAGGGCTATTTTGTACTGGCATTTGAAGGGTAGAGGAATTGTGCTTCCAAAGCTGTTAGGGAAGAATAAATCCAGTGATGTCCAGTGCCAGTGATGACAAGCCTGCTCTGAGAAAGTAGCTCAAATCACTCAATATTACAAAATTAATTCCCGAGAAAGCCTCTGCTTAAATGCAAAGTATACCTCCCATCACTTGGATATACATTGCTTTGTAATGGACAAAAGTGCATGAAGGACCTCCTGTGAGGTCCTCTGTGGTGTTGGTGAGCACAGGAGCAAGAGCAGGTGAAGTCAAATGAACACATCTCTGCCAAAATACGTCTTCAGATGTGCATTTTTAGTGTTAAGAGTTCTTTTGTTATAAATTAACTGGTTTTGGTTTATGGGTTTGAAAAAGTGAACCTGAGGAAAGATGTTAGCTATTATTAATGTCTCTTCTGTAGATCTGGACCATGCTTTTTCCTGCTTCGTTGTTGCGTAGCACTTTGCTTTAAGGCTAAATATAGTAAATGCAAGAAGAATGAAAGCCTTTTGTAGTACTTCAGTGCGGTGTACATTTGCTGCAGAGCTGGGAGATGCTTGGCTATGCAAGCATGCGTTGGTGTTCTCTGTGAAACCGCGTTCTTTTGCACGAGAGATCGCCGTGCTCCTGGTGTGCCAGTCATAGAAGAATGAATAGTGTTGGGAAAAAAAAACAGGAAAGCTGTTGACTTTTCGCCTAATTGCTTCCTATTGCAATTAAAGCTGCGTTGTAGTCCTTGGCAAACCTTGGGAATGAAGGCCTGTGTGTAATGCTACCACAGCAGCATTGTTTACGCCAGCAGCCCATGCAACTTCTGCACTGAGGGAGGGTTTCGGTCTTGGGATAAACTTTGGGCTTTGATGTACTGCCAAGTACTGTTGTCTGTGATAGCCTCTGGGATAGTGGAAAAAGTTAGTTAGTGGGTTAGTGGAAAAGACTTCTGTAAGTGGAGTTGCAACATTGTTTGGCAGAATGAAATAGATTTAGATGGGTGATCTGTGGTCCTCCATAAGAGAAGTATGGCTTTTGGCCTGTGCCATATTTCTATGCTTTGAGAAAAATGTAGAGACTTTTTTTCTATGGAGGGACTTCTAATTTTTTTTTGACAATTCATCTCCATCACAGTTTTACTTTGTTCCTAGCTCTTAATGCAGTTAATATGTAATCACAGACATTTTCCTCCGTTATTTGGCATCCTGGATTCCCCCCTCCGTGTTTTACATGACTTCATTGTATCGGTATTAGCGTAAACTTGCCACTTAACCTGCACGGTACTGACCATGCAACGGGTCACAGTGCAGAACCTTCCACAGCAAGTGGAAGGAAGGCAAAGTAGAACAGATTTAAGGTATTCTTTTGAGACCATGATCATGTTTTAAGTGATGATACATCATTGCTCTTACCTCGTGTGCACAACCTGGGAACTCTTTTGCTTTTTTTTTTTTCCCCTTCCTTTTTTTTCCTGTAACATAATAACTACTGCTAGTGTGCTGGAGATCTGCTAAATGAAAACTCTTCCCCTACCTGGAAGGCCCCTCATAACACACAGTATTCCATTATGTTTATATTTTAGTTTTGATATATTTTTTTCTTTGTCAGCTATAGTCCTGCATTGTAACTAGATAACAAGAAAGAGGTTACCTTCCATGAGGTTTGCTTCTCGGCATTTTGCTGTGGTTTCATCCCTTTCCAAAATTTAAAAGGGTGTTGCCATCTCTTGCATGGGACTCTTGCCGTTAACGAGTTGTCTAATTGTTATTGCAGCTTATTTGCTTCCTGAGCATCAGTCAGAGAAGGTGGTATGACAAAGGGAAGAAGACAGAGAGACGTGAAATTTCTTTTTTTCTTACTTTAAAGTGAACTACTGTAGGAAAGATCAGACCCTTAACTCTCGTGTTATTATAAACTGATAATGTATTAGTACGGCCATTAATAACGTCTCATCATCCTGCGACATCAGTTTTTGAGACCTGGGTTTTAGCAGGTCAAATTCAAACTAATATGTTGCCTTTGTGCATCAAATGAAAGTTTCAGTGAATATACTTGTCCAGATCTCTGATACTGGCAATGAACGGTGTTAGATACTGAAGACAGTTTGGTTCATGTTATGCAGTAAGACATAATTAATTGTAAAGCTTCTAGGGTAAAAACTGTTCAGCCCTGAAAATATTTTGTTCTTGAAAATATTTGATGATATTCCAACAGATGAGTGCATTCTGAGGCTGAGTTATTGAAGTGATATTCTTGAACACTTGGCTGCTTGCATCTTATTTGTATTTGATATATTCGGTACTGGCTGGGCAACACTGGACAGGCTATGCTGCCAGTCTCTAAACTGTCCTGTCACAGCAGCACTGCTGCTGAGCTGGTATATCTCTTGTCAGCAGAGGATCTTTTGCTGAAAATGTTCTGAGAATAAAGAGGTAAAAGTAGCTTGATTCTTATGGTAGGATGCATGTCTTTGAAAGGAACGTATCTTTGGTTCCCAGCTTTATTCTTGAACAGCATGTTTCATTCGTGTTTCCTGCACCTCGGCATTGCTAAGCGGTCTTGCATTTGTGCACACAGGTACAGGCTTACTCCGCAGAAGTCTTTTCTCTCCTTTGCTGGTGTCTGCATGAACAAATTCTCAGGCATATCCTGTATTTATTTGTAGCAGCTGATTTGGGCTGTGCAGAGAAAGTGCATGGATGCCGTTGCCTTGTGGTTAAAGCTGATTTTTTTTTTTTTAAATAATAATAATAAAAATTCCCTGTCCCTGTGGGTGCAGATTTATTAATTGAGGTTAATGTCTTTTTCATACGGGTAAAATACATGTCCAGCAGTCATGGAGAAAATATGCACAGCTCTTACCAGCATCTTTGTCTGCATTCATGCAATGCTGTAGTTTGGGTGTTCAGGCTGCTTCAGCACTGCTGCTTGGGTACAGGATATGCCAGGCCATCGAGTTTTCTACTGAACTTGCCCTATGAATCTCTTGTTCTCCTCATCCTTTGTCATCTTTTTGCTTCAAAGTGTACATTTGAAGCAGAAGCCTTACATCCTGCCACACACTGTTTAGTTGGTTGTGATCAACATAGCTCACCCTCTTGCCAAGCAGGAACTCAGCCACTCGACAGCTCTCTGCTCATGCTTGCCTGAACAGACGACGGGCTTTTCGACAGTAGTTCAACTTGTTATCAAATGCAATCTATTGTGGACATGGGAAGAGAATGTTCTGAAAGTTGTTGGCTTACGTTTCTTTGTAATTTTGATGCTGAGGGAAGGTCAGTGTTGTATAACTAGGAGTTGCATTAATGTGGCGTTCTTTATCTCTGGATGTGCTTAGTCTGAAGCAGAAAATCTGTAAGTCTTTTCATCCTTTGACCCCCTGAAAAAGGATTTTAGTGCCTCACGTGGTGTTGTAGAGGGCTCCAGTTTGTTTTAAGTGATCATTTTGTCCTGAATAGCAATTCCTTTTAGCTTCTTGAGGTGGTGGTGGGGAATCAACAATCAAAGTATGAAACTGTCATCTTAGTAGGCATTTTCTACACCCTGGGCTACTGTCATTTCAATACACACAGGAAAAGGAATATGTTTTTGTTAAGGTGTTCTCTTCTTCCTCATGAAGAAATATCAGTAGCTGGCACTTCACTGTGAGATAGGCATCTCTGAGTTGGTAGATAAAAGAAATTGTGATAGACCTTTTGAAAAACTTTGGCACCTTTAAGCTAGTTCTTGCATCCTGTTGCTTTCTCAAGTGTTGTAAAACATCACAGCGGATTTAAATTAGTATGTGTGTGATGCTTTTTGCATTACCTTCGTTTTAAAGTGTGTGTGTATTCATATGTCTATATTCTCTATCTATCTTCAAATGGAGTATAGGGTGGGGATGCATTTCATTAAGTGTGAGCATTGCTTCAGGTACTCTTTCTATGCATTGTGAGTTTTGAGGTATTATATATGATGATCATGAGATAAGAGAATTGGAAATGCTCCTAGATTGGTAATTTAGCTTTACTATGTGTTTGTTGACCTATTGCTATCTCAAATCAAAATTAACAGCTCTAATTTATAGTACAGTTTGATGTAAATCTATCCCCACCTACTTTCCGTTTTCATTGCAGCTGAAGGTATAGAGGAGGTTCCAAATTAGTCCAATATCTTAGTAACTGGGCAGTCCTTTCTGGGTTGTAACTATATATTTTTTTTAATGTTTCTAGGGATTTTCTTCCACGAGGTTCTGGAATTGTAACAAGACGACCATTGGTCTTGCAACTTGTCACTGCCAAAACAGGTAACCTCTCTTTCTTGTTAGTTCAATGCCTGGACAAAGTGCTGGTGTGTACTTCAGCAGGAGGAAAAAAAAAGAAATCCAGGAAAACTTAAGCAGTGTGAAGACAGGTGCAACTACACTGTCTGGAACAAAGGCCCACTGTTTCAAAGTTGTATGCTCAAGACCAACTAAGCTCGTTGTCCTTTCTGGTAAAACATTAAAATGTAAATCCTAGCGCACATAGTCAATTTGATTGAAGATCGAACTTGTGGCAGAGGAGAAAAAATTATCACATTCAAACTGGTTTAGAAATTAGTTCTGATTTTTCATTTCTTGATGAGCTTTACAATTGTACTAGTTAACACATCAAAATTACGGTACTTCTAGCTTCAACTCTTGCTCCAGTGCACACAGATTTGGTTCCACACAGCTTGTTTTTATGACTTGTCTTTTTTGGTTGGACTCACTGCACTAAGTAGAGCAGAAGGTAGCCTTTGTGAGAACGAGGCTTCCTGTGTATTTGTCTGGTCAAAAGTAAAAATACAGCATGTGTGTACCACTGAGCTACGTGAGGTATTGCTCTCACCAGAATTCACCACTTCATACTCCTCCAAGTGGTGCTTTGTCTGCTGTTATGTAGCTCAGTTCTCTGGCAAATTTAAAGCCAGTTTTCTGTCATTCACTTTTTTTTTTTCTTCATTCTAAACCAATGTAAGCTACAAAATCACTGGTTTACTGTTGGCGTTCTCTTAAAATAGTAAAAAGAAAAGAAATTACATCCAAAACAGCATTTAAAAATGAAAAAATGCTCTTTAAACTATGAAACACTATGAAACTTGGGAAGAAACAAAATTGAAGCTGCCTGTAGAACTTTAGTCTGTCTCTGTGTGTGAGGTGTAATTAAGTTTTTATGTGCATTCTTCTCCTACAAGGTCTCTTTGTCATTCAGCAGGAAGGTAGACTTCAGTCTGCCTAGGCTCTAAATTTTTCTCTGAATTACTGCTTGTAAAGCATGTTCATATTTTCAATGTCCCTGTGAAATTTTCCATAGTGTTATACTATGAAAGAGAGAGGAAAAATTATGGAATCCAGTATTTCTGTATGCCCAGCTTAAACTTTATGGATTTCAAGTGTGTAATATACTTATTGTGCTTTATATATGTTAAAAGATCAAGTTCGTTTAAGTTGGAGGTATGAACTCTTGTCATTTCTGCATATCTGGCTTTAGAGCCTTGAACATGCAAAAATGCATGAGTAAGGCCTAACTGTGGAGAATTCTCATCTAATTTTCCCAGCATCATGTAAGAGCAGAAGAAAGAATAGAGTCAAGCTCTGTGCTGACATTTCTAACAAAATGACTGAAACTGTAGGGGCATAAAAATAAATAAGCAAACTCTCATGCTGTAACTTGAGGTGGTTAAATGCTTCTTCCTTGACATCCATCCTAAACTTACCCCTGCCTGATCTGTATTGCCTTACTTTGTAAAATCATCATTGCCCCTTTGTTTAAGGGGCAATGAAAGGGCTTGTCTCGCTTTCTGGTATTTTCCCCATTAATATATTCACATAATGTTACCAGCTTTAGGTAGGTGTCTGTTTTTGTACGGGTGCCTTCTCTGCTGTGAAATGGTTTTTCCATTTTAACTTAAAAACACAAAAAAAACCTCCAAAAATTCTGGAAGAGTGAGCTTCCACCTAATTTCTTGTTTCTGGGTTGCTAGGACATATTTCTCCCTTTGGGAAATGCCTTATGTTTCTTGTTTGTGGTTCAATACCAAGACCTTTGAAAATGCAGGCTTTGATTATTTTGTTACTTTCTTTAAACTGTGTTCCATTTTTTGTTGTTGTTTTTGGTGGTGAAATTCCAAATACCTTTATATTTTAAGCCACTTTTATCTTTCTGGACTAATTTTAAAATGGGAAAATAAAGAAAACTGCTTAGAGAAGCACAGTGTTCCATTACAGGAAGCAGATGCTGGACTGATTTTTATCAAGCTCGTAATTCCTTAAAATGTTACAGAAAGTAGTTAGAGGATATTATCAGTTCTTGCTACTGTAGCAACTTAGCTGCTCTCTAATCCTAGGATCTTTCTCAACTTCTAAAAATAACTGTTCTTAATCTTACAGTATTCCTTGGGGGAAAGGGAACACTTTCTTTATACTGTAAGATATAGGCATAGAGAGTTGACTGCAAGATATTAGAAACATTTTGGAACTGGCTGAGAATCTTTTTGGAATGTGAATTTGATTGATGGAGGAGGTTAAAACTTCATTTAATTTTGAGTCGTTGCACTGAGGGTTAAAGTTTGGCAGCTGGGGCGTTTGTGCACACCCAAGTAAGAGCAAACTTGAACCGCTGATTATTAGGCTTGGAGGTGTCATGGAAGGGTACAGCAGGGTTTGGCTGTGGGGAGTTACCAGGGGCCCTCCAGCATCTGAAAGGATCTGACACATCTGGGTGAAGAACTGGTCTCTTTCTCTGCTTTAAAAATGAGAGTATGCAAGTGGTGACATGAAACAATTCAATACTAAGAAATGCATCTCGTATGAAACAGAGTGTTTTAAGAGTTTTGTCTACGTCTTCTTTTTAAAAAATTCTGTGTAATCAGTGCAAAGCTATTTTGTAGTGACCTGTTGACCTCCTCTAATCACTGTAACAATGTTTTGTTATATGTGGCTTTATGCCATTTGCACTTCCACATCCATGCAAGTACTGTACTCTGCTGAAATCTTGGAGGCAAAGACAAAGGTTTTAATTAAATATTACGGCTGACAAGACAGCCTTCAGTAGTTGTGTCTATTTTCCTTTGAGTTTGATAATGTGTGAAATACATGGTAGTAAAGAATAAGTCAAGATATGGACAATAAAAAGGAATTTAAAGTCCTTCGAAGAACTCTCTCTTGTTCTTGACTATCCTACATGAGGCTTTTCGTGGGTCTTCTTGAGTCACTTCGTGGGACTGCCCAGCAGCATTTCAAATGAAATTGTAAATATGGCCTGCATTCAATAAACCACTGTACCAGCTAGAGGAGGAAAAAAAAAATCTCCATCTTGTAAATACTTGAGGCTCCGAGGTGGCTCTCCTCTGGCAGTGAGAGGCTGGTACTCATTACTTGTCCCTGAATAGGTCATTGGCAGTCGTGCATGCTTAGTCTTCATCTCATATTTTTGATTCGGTTGCTTCTCTTCAATAGAAGAAAGATGGCATATATGATGTCTTGTTGGCAGAGAGAATTGAACCAAATAAGCATGAAGTCATTGTTCTGCAATAAACAGACACAAATTCTGGTAATGCAGCTTTGTTTCCCACGCAGAAGTCACAACTGAAAGAGAGTTCCCATCTTACATCAAGCATGCTGAACAATCCAGATGCAGCTTGATGTTCTTCTCTGTGGTCACTCCATTTGATCCTGGGCAGTTTTGCGGCATTAGGAATGTCTAGTGTCAGGTCCAACAAGACTCTTGCTCTTGGGTGCCTTCGTTGTTGCTAGTAACTGAAGGAGCTCAGAGTATAGAATAGTTTAGCAGAAAGTAGTCCCATCTGGGAGGACCCAATTCAGTGAATTTTTAGAAGGCACAGGTGTGGGCAGGGTGCTGTTAGCTGGCAGCCTCCCTGATGGTGAACTGGATTCAGGTTTTACAAGGCAGACAAGACAGTTGTGATAAATTAGCTTAGCCATTCAGACAATGTCTGTGGGTGAGAAGTTGGATGTGAGGGCAGTTTATTTTTGTGAGATTCTGATGTCCAAATGAGGCAAAAGACATGCCAGTTCTTCAAGTGTTTGACTGCTGCTGCATAAGGTACAGGAAGCTCGTTTGTTCTGACCAGAGAGCATTTGTTTTAAATGCTAAACAGTTGTGATGTTTCAGCAGTTACTAATGCATGTGGAGTCCTGTTCTCATACCTTCTTACTCATGATTCCTTTTCAGGAGGAGGAACACATTACATATTCTGGTAGTTGTGCTCTTCGAAGTGTTTTTCTTTGTGTATCTTTAGGATGTAAGTGTTGGCACACAGCATGAGCTGGGACAAGAGTTTTAAAGACTGCATAAGTATTCAGTAGTCTTGGAGCAGCATAAGTGAAATCTGCTTGAGGTACTTTAATTTCATTTCAACTCTTAATGTTCTCTCTGCAAACTTTTTGCCAGTAAGTGTGCTAAGTTGTAGTGGTTAGTCCTGTGTTATCATGATTTCTTAAAGGAGGGCTACTGAGCTGGTGAGTTTTTCTTCCTTTGAGTTGGTATGCCTTAATTTATGTATTAAAACCTATTTATTAAACATTCTAAATTTTTGTTTCACAACTGTCAGTATACTTCCTAGCATGATTCTTTGATGTAATACATCAATAAGATTAATTATGTCTTTGCAGGAGTCAATTGATACTGGAAGTTGATACTTTTAAATGGTGCTGCTGAGTAAGCTTTGGGAAGGTAATGACTTAAAACAACTGAAAAAGTTTTAAGAGTTCTTTATTATTATTATTATTATTTATTGCATTTACCACAGATTTCCTATAACCTTAGGCAATCTGTTCTTCCTCTTGATGTGTTTTCTCCTGTGAAAGTGAAATAATTATCCAGATTCCTTGAGGCTGGATACTGTGCTTTTTAAACAACAGTGACAGCAAAAAGGTCTACTCTGGTTTTGGGTGAAGCTATTGTTGTAGGTCTTATGTTTGTTAAAAATGCTTTGCTGCTATATAAATACTGTTATTTGCTATTTAAATGTGAAAATATCTTGGCGCTAGGAGGGTTGTCTTTCTCATTTTGATAACTGGATTTTGAGGAATTTCAAATTTGCTTCATGGTCAGTTCTTCAGTCTCTGCTAAAGAAATGGCAAACTAATAGATTTTGAAAATCATTATTTAGCTGGACGTTTTTTTAGATGAATGATCCACATGTACAATACACACAGTTGTTTCAGTTCTGCTAGTTAGAACATTAAGTGGAAAGTAAATCACTGTAAGGTTCAAAAAACATTGTGAATTTTTTTCTGAAGTCTTGCAGATGCTCTTTTCTATTGAAGTTGCTGTGCTTTAGTGCAAGTATCTTTCATTATGAGACTTTACTCCTTAAGCATATCCATCTTTTATTGCCATCTGGTGGCAAAAAAAGTCCCCTAAGAGAAAATGAAAAAAATATGAAAAGAATTTAGACTGTTTGTTTCAGCTAACACAAATGATCTTACTTCATCAGCAGGAATGCATTGGAAGGTCTTCAAGGACAAAAACTAGAAAGGTACCACTGTACCAGTAATAGGAATGGACTGGCTACTTCACAGGTAGGAAAGGAAGATTGTGGCTGCCCTTTTCTGGATCCCACCCTCTGCCACCCACTCATTCAGGTGATGAACAGGGATGCTGTAGAGACCAGTGAAGACTGAGGAGGTGCAAACCCCAAAAGCTAAGGGAGTGACAGTCACCATGGGGAAAAGGCGGTAGTGGCTAGTGATCCCTTCTTGGGCCAGAAGAAGAAGTGCTGCCAGTCTGAAACCCGAATGGAAGCTGTTAGTGTAAGGTTGCAGACTCTCCTCTGTCCTGCTTGCTGCTGCATGTCTGTGTGTGTACTAGTAACAGTGCCTGGAGTAGTCTGAGCTGATCAGCAGTGGCACTGACAGTGGAACACTAACAGAACACAAGCCACTGATGTCATTGCTGCTGTAAAATACAGAAGTAAGTATTGTAAAAGATGCGTTGACAGAAATGCAGTTTTAAAAACGGTCCTTCCACTTTTTTTTTTTTTTTCTTGTCCTGGACAGATCTTGGCTAGAGCTCTGCCTCTGTAGCTTTAAGACAAATGTCTGGAGGATAGCTGTGTGGATGATCAGATGCATAGAAAGCGTGATCTATAGAAGAAGGTCGAAAGAACAGAGTTGGTTTTTTTTTTTTTTTTTTAAACAAAAATTATCAAGGATGTAAAAGACTACTGTAGTTAAAAGAATACTTTCCTTTTGCTCCTCCTGTATGACTGTCTACCCTTATAATTAGCCGTTTCATTGGTTCCTAAGAGTATGACCCAGTATTCTGTGCTGGTCACATTCATAAGATCTATGTTATTTTCAGTGTTTTTAATCTCTTCTGCTATGATGTTCTTGTCATCCTCTGCATTGACAGGATTATCTGTGGTTTATTTTTGTTTGTTTTCTTTTGTTTTTTTTCTCCAGAAAATACTAGGGTACTTCTGTTTCTTGTAGCCTTGCTGTTTGATGGTTAGCAATGGAATACCTGAATTTTGTCTTTGTCATGACAGCAAAGCTAGAGAAATGGAGAATTAGAAGAGGAATTATAAATTGGATGAGACAACAACGGCTTTTGATACTGCCTCTCTCTCTGTCTCTCTCTCTCTCTTCTATGAATAACTATTGAGTGATTTGTTAAGATCTAAATAGATTAACTGCATTTACTTTGTTCAGAAAAAGCTGATCCATTATCAAAGAAAAGGTGATGTACGTTAACTCATGAAGTTTGTTCGAGCAACTTTTACATCTTTTGAGAAGCATTCTGAGGCTTGTGGAATGCTTAGTTGAAGCTAGCAAGACTGTTGTTGCTTGGGTGACTTTTTCTCCCTAGAGACTGGAAGACAGAAAATGCAGCAATAGAAGGAATTCCCCATATATGTTTAAAATGTTTGCTGTAGGCCTGCAATTTAATGTGTCATCTCTTTTGAAAATTCTAAGCTAGAGACTTAACTCTTCTGAGCATGCTAGACTGTGTACCATGATGGATGTGGTTGAAATTAGGTGGGGACAAGTTCTGAATTCAGGTCTCATCTCACTGGTAAATTCCTGACCTCTAGTGACAGGCTATTCTTTATAGGGTAACATCTTTGGGACTTTGAACCCAAGACCTTTCATCCTGAGCTCATATTGCCCAGAGAAGCTGTGGATGCCCCATTCGTGGAAGTGCTCAAGGCCAGGTTGGATGGGGCTTTGGGCAACCTGGTCTAGTGGGAGGTGTCCCTGCCCATGGCAGGTGGTTGGAACTAGGTGGTCCTTAAGGTCCCTTCCAACCCAAACCATTCTGTGATTTGATGATGTCAATCAGGGACATTTCCAAAAATCTCTCATGTATTTTTAAGGACTGTTCCTTGTCTTGTCACATGACAAACCTAACTTGGTTTTCTTGAGCTGATATATGAAAAATCTCAAGTGCATATGTAATTTAAATAGTTTGAAAACATCAGTAGCTATTAGTTGTTAGTAATATATCATTGTGCTAGATGAAATCATAAAAATACACGCAGAAATAACTCAGGAAGAATGAGGAGCATTTTGAAAAATGTTATCACATAACACCTGTTTGCACTATTTGCCTTATTTAATCAAAACTGAAAAGAGAAGTAATCACTTATCATAACACTTGTGGTTGGATGCACTGAAGATATATGCTATGGTAGATTTTTCATTCTATGTTATCCAGCGTGCTTTGAATAATTCTGTTTAAAAAAACAACAGCAACAACAAAAAAACTACATGCAAGGATAGTGTTTTATTTTTTTCTTATTCTTTCTCTTGACATAACTTCAGTTCTATGCAGAAAATATATTTCTGAAAACTAGGCACTAGGCAAGATCACTCGTTCTGTCTGACTTTGTGTCACGAACAGTTCAATATAATGTGTTCCTAGTATTTGTCTGTGCAGGAAAGCTGAAAACTGAAGATTGCATTAAAGCGTGTGCTCATCCAGTCTGGCTAAGGGCGTCATTGCCAAGGACAGGCTAGGGGCTGAGGGGAACAAAACAAAGCACTGCTTGTTCATTTGAATTTTTATTCCGTGGGCTGTGTGTGGCACCACAGGTTATGAAGTGCTGTAAAACCTGTTCCTTCAGAACTAGTGGGACTGCAGATGTCCCTGAGAGGAATGAGCAATTGATAAATATTAACACAGCTGAAAGGTAGTCAACTTCTTCATTTGAATTACCTTGAAGCCATTTCAGATAGGGGCTCTTCTTGTTATTAAGTGTTAAATGGAATAAAGAGAAAAGCTTCCTTGAGTATCAGCTGAGTCAGTCAACTGATTATAACTAGGCATGAATTATTAGTTATTTGAATTTTGAAATCTTTTTCTGAGAAAATCTGATGAGCTACCTAATTAAAAACTGTAGATAAGGAGAAGACAGTTTATTTTATGCCAGGAGCAGGGCATGAAGACCTGAGGCAAAACAAATTTTACAACTGTGAATTCTCAAATGTGCTAGATCAACTAAGATGTTTAATTTTGCGTGCTGTATTGTCTTGCACTTTGAAATATTCAAATATTCCTTGTTCTTTTTTTTTTTATAGTTGAATATTAAACATACAGCCCCCCCATGCATTGGCATTTCTGCTGCTAGATATGAAAAAGAGTATACTATACTCTGGAGTTCTTAAGTTGTGAAAAGTGAGATGGAGGTTTTTGTTAGGTGCTATCTTATTTTTAAAATGAGATGTATTATTTTTGTCTTACCAAAGGTGGGTTTACCTGTTCCTCACACTTTGAATCCAAAGGGCTTACGGTACTGTAGGGCAGACAGGCTGGTGTTTGTTGTTTGCCCTCCTCTTTCTCCTTTTTTGGCTCTCAGTTGGCTTTAACTGTTGTTGTAGTTTTGCCTATTTTATTTTTTAACAACTCAGTCAGCAACAGTAATAAAGTGACATTTGGGAAACCTTAGAAACAGACTTTAGTACTGATGGATAAGGCCCTCTATTCGTTTGCCTTCTCAGATCTGCTCTTCTGAGCTGCTTTTCTTTGAATATCAAGCAAGTTCTTTACCCTGGCATTTGAGGGATTTTTATCAAAAACCTTTTCTGTGGAAGAAGCAGCTAAATGAAACTGGACCATACACCATTTTGTCCGATTTTTCTCCTGTCCTACTGCTTAGACCCTGTAGGGACAGGATGTGAGCTCATGCCTGTCATTACCATGTATGTCATTACTTTCTGCTTACACCTTTGCTATGTGAGATAAACTTTTGCGTTTGTCCTATTCTGAAGGAAGAAACTCCACTTTTAAGATCCTGAGATGTGCTTTTGGTTATGCACCTCAAGGGCAGGAAATCCAGAGGGATACAATAAATAGTATCAGCATTTGGATTCAAGAGTCAAAGCAGGGACTCAGTGTCCTGTTAGAGGCTGACAAATTAGACTGTATCTATCTCTGATGAAAGCAAGGTGATTCCTGGTTGATGCCCTTTTAAGGTAAGAGGGCAAGCTGTATGCTGACTGAAGACTCAGGAATTAATTGTGTTCTACCACTGCAGCGAAATCACAGCTACATCTAGAAAAGCTTTTATGAACTTTTAAAGCGTCGTTTGAATTTATGCTATGGGAAGTCTTTAGGAAGTGAGGAGTTGAGTTTAAAAACATTGAAGTGTTTTAACTGCTCTTATTTTGATTATGAACTTGTAAAAATGTACAGAACTCCCTTGTTAAAATCATATGTAACACAGACTGTTAGTTTTTGAAAACAAATGTTAATAGTCTTTCATTGTACGGAACTTGAATTAAATTTTCTTCAGTTTAGTGATGTATTACAGGCAAATGTAATCAGATGAAAACTCAGAATCTGAGTTGAAGTCTTTTCCTTATTCTATTAGTGTAAATGGTATTTATTTGAATCTTTCAGATTGTTCCAGAAGACAAAACGCTAAAGATAAAAGCAGTCAACTTGACTTTTTTAACTAACCCTTTCTTGCTTTTGGTTGGTTTTCATCTGTACAATCATATTTATGGCATGTGCTCATTTATAATACTTTCCTGATATGCATGATGACATGCTTTTGTGCATACGCATCTGAAGAATACTAGGGGCTTGAAAGTAGGTGTTTAAGATTCTTATGAGCCTGTGAAATACAGAGATGCTATTGACGTTTTTCACAGAGTATGCTGAATTTCTACACTGCAAAGGGAGGAAGTTTACTGATTTTGATGAAGTTCGTCAGGAAATTGAAGTAGAAACAGACAGAGTAACAGGAGTGAACAAAGGCATTTCTTCAATTCCTATTAATTTAAGAATATATTCTCCACATGGTAGGTAAAATCATTCTGCTTTATATTCCTGTGATGAAATATATTATTGAGCTCTGTCTGTTTAGCTCTCTTTTCGTATGTGCTCACATTGCTTGATTAGTAGTCTGGGATGCAAAGTTTTCTGAGATTGAGTTGGACCAAAAGTGGGTATACGTGTGTAAGAATCCTCAGTTTCTATTGTGTTATGAAGCCACTCTACTGCAGAGAGCTGTTGCCTCTAGGGTTGGGCAGAACACAGTCTCTATCCCATTTAACATTCTCATGATTTAAAAATATTCCCACTTTGCATGAGCGTGAAACCAATCCCTCCCCCAGCATGTACACTATTAGTATTACTGGCTCACTAGTAAACTCACTAGTAAAGACACGTAGTAGTCACATAGAGGTGGGAGATGTGGTGGCAAAACCCCTTTTTGCCACCCTCCGGATGGGTTCCCTGATGAGTGATCTAGAGAGCCGTTATGTTTCCTTGCCCTGTCCAATGTTCATTGTTTCCAGTCACTAAGAATATACTTAGACAGTAATGGTGTTTGAAGCTGCTTTCTGTTGTAGACCCCCAGTATAGATCAGAGTTGGTTCCTCTGGTTGCCATCTGCCCAATTTAATGAAGGCAACCTAGAGAAAATGTTTTGCATTGAATCCTGTCTTGGATACAGGGGAAAAGTGGTATGTTTGGCTGAGGCACTTTTTCTAATCACCTCATCTGATGCCTTGATTGTGAATCAAAGGACAGAAGGATTAAAATAAGAGGACAGTTAATTAAAGAGATGCCAAACCTCTCTTTGATATGCCATGAGCAGCCTTGGCTCTAAACGTATGCCCCTGAGTCCTTTTGCTGCTATACAGATGTGGCATAGCCAACAGGAGAGGAGCTGAACTAAATGCCCTGCCTCAGAGCATGTTTGCTCAACATGCTGACTCCAGGTGAAAGTGAAGATTTCCTACCTAGTGCTCTTAATTTGTTTTGTTAGGATCAGTCTTTTAGTGTAGCAACTGATGTGTGTATTAGCAAGACTCCTAATGTACTTTCAGATTCCTTTCTAGGAGTCGTATTTTTCTCATTTGTCTAAAGGTTACCCTGTTACACCAGTGCTGGTTGAACAAGCTATGATGCTCCTTGGTGGTCTGTGGCCTGTACTTGGGAAATCATGCCAGAGGAAAACATGGTTTCTTAACAGAAAGTAACGTTTCTTACTTTTCTTTAGAAGACAAGCACAGTATCTCAGCTACAGATTGGGAGAAAAAACAAAACCAACCAACCAAAAAACCCTAAAAACACTTTTTCTATATACGTTAGCTGTTGACTATTTTAGGAAGCTCTTAATTGGAGGTGCTGTTTAAGATGTTCAGAGGAGAAGTGTATTCAGAAAAAAAAAAGCTGCTTTGGGCTGGCTTGAATTATAAAATGGCAATGGAAAAAGCTCAGAAAGCCATATTCATTTGTCTAAGAGACTCTAGTGATATTCAGTATAAGTATCATTCACCTATGCCAGCTGTAATGTTTAAAATATTAACTAGTATTCTTAAATCCAAATGAAAGACCAATAGGGAAGCAACTATGCTAACAAGTGTACTTTTCAGATTGTTAGGCATTTTATTTGAACCACTGACAATGTTTATATACTTATAAAAGTAATTATGTAGGGTTTTATGTGATTTAAATCTGTCTGCAGCCATAGATGCGTAGATCTCTTTAGACGTGTCTGGTATGCTAACCAGTGCTGTGATCCTGTGTTTTCCATGCAGTATTAAGCTTGACTCTTATTGACTTGCCGGGAATCACTAAAGTGCCAGTAGGGGATCAGCCTCCAGATATTGAGCAACAGATCAGAGACATGATAATGCAGTTCATCTCTCGAGAAAACTGTCTGATACTGGCTGTGACTCCAGCTAACACTGATCTGGCCAACTCAGATGCCCTGAAGTTAGCTAAGGAAGTGGACCCTCAAGGTAAGCATGATTGAACATAACTGCTGAGCTTTGTTAAACAGATTTGAGAAATACATTTCAGCACTGGCAATGATGACCTTGTCCTTTCCAGGCATACCCTTATTTGCAGTTGTGGCTGGTATTGTGTGATACATGCTTTGAGTTCATCACAAATTTGTAGTAATTATTATGGAATTGTAAGATGTGATTGTTCTTCCTGAATATAAATGATCCTTCACTATCTTCCCCCACCCCGACCTGGTCAGGCCTTAGGACCATTGGTGTGATCACAAAATTGGATCTGATGGATGAAGGAACAGATGCAAGAGAAATTCTAGAAAATAAACTACTCCCTCTTCGTAGAGGTAAGAATGTTTAGTTGCCTCTATTCTTTGCAATGCAAAAGATGGTTTGGGTAAGGGTGGTGATTGAGAGTTCTGGAGATGAATCAAAAGTTATTCTGGACTGATGAGTTCCTAGCCTTTATCATATTCAATTCAGCAAACATGGAAGGGAGCTGTGCTAAAAATATCCCATAAATAAAATAATTTATTTCTAGACCTGGAAAATACTCTGCATATTCCAGAGGAAACAGGAAATGTCAGTATAAGTTGTTAGCCATTTTTCTTTTCTGTGCCAGGTTGCTATCCCTTGCAACAAAAGAATCTCTTTTTTCTTTACACATGGCAGAAGCCAGCACCAGAGCTTTGGTAGTCTTGCTGTTAACCTAGTTCCCTTCCAGGGGAATGTTCTACGTGATTATTCCAACAGCTACTGTCACAGTCACTTGCACTGTTAACAGTATCAAGAATTTTGATTCTAGTTATGCTTTACTGATGTGACCACCATCTCCTCCCAGTATATTATTACGGAAAACAATTTATGAACATGTTGGTCCAGCAGCCATGCAGAAATTTCTCATTTTTACTGTATTTTGCTAATACCATATAATTTACTTATCTAGACCTGTTATGGTTTTTTTTTCCCTTGTTTGTTTTTTGTTTCTTTTTGTGTTTATTTGAAGTGGTTTCTTTGGGGTACACCAAAGTTTCAGGTATTTCTGCATTTGAATTGGTGATTTAAAAGGAAGTGTATCTATTTTACATAAACAGGATGAACAAATTGGACATTAAGTTCATTACAATAGTTGTAAACAATACGTGAAATACCTGAACTGGAAATTTTTGTTTGAACTGAGCCAGTGTAGTTCAATTTAATATGAATTCAGTTGTGCAGAGAATAGCTGCATTGACATGCCTATTGGTTTTGTGTTGTTTCAGGTTATATTGGTGTCGTGAACAGAAGCCAGAAGGACATTGATGGGAAGAAGGACATAAAGGCAGCTCTCCTAGCAGAAAGGAAATTCTTTCTTTCCCACCCAGCATACAGGCACATGGCAGATCGGATGGGAACACCATATCTCCAGAAAGTTCTAAACCAGGTAAAACCTGAGTTCTTTCTGGTGAGAGGCAGCGTAGGAAAAGGCTCTTCACTGAGAAGCGTGGTCGGGCAGTGGAACAGGCTCCCAGGTGAAGTGGTCATGGGGAGCCTGTTGGAGTTCAAGAAGTGTTTGGACAGCGCTCTCGGACATATGGTCTGATTTGTGGCTGGTCCTGTGTGGAGCCAGGAGCTGGACTCGATGATCCTTGCGGGTCCCTTCCAACTCAGGATATTCTATGATTCTGTGATAGGGCCAATATAAAATCTCTATTAAAATAAATGTTTGTCAATGAACCTTATTTATTCTTTCCTGCTTTTAACCTTTTTAATTTTCATAATGTAATAAGCAAAGCTATATATTACATATACATGTAGCGTATACAAATGTACTGTGAGAAGTAGAGGACCTAATTTTCAGGCTCTTGTCAGCATACATACACCTAGAATAAATAAGATTGGTAATCATATGTTAGCAAGGATGGAAACTTCCGTAATGTTCAATCTTGACTTTCTCCTGAGTAAAAGTTTTTTTGGTTCAAAAAAATCAGTCAGGTTTGGTCCCTTATGCATCTAGTCCTAAGCTAATAATGGTGTTCTGTGACTCTGTAGTTTTCCAGCTTTGGAAGTTCTGTAATATTTTCTTCCACTTTAGATTTTTACAAATGCATAAAATAGCTTCTTTTAGCTCTGTCAGTATTACTTAACGTTGAGGTTTAAGCTATAACATTAGTCACAGCTGCAGTAAAATAATGTAGACATACCTCCTACAGTCCTTGGGAAGATGCTGAAGGGTAATGAACCATTTAATGTACTTTTTTTTTTTTTTTTCCTTTGGGGCTGTGCATAGCAGCACATAGTTGTAACCTTCTACACTCTTCTTTTGAGCTGGACTGTGCATGGTGTGGGTGGACTGGGTGACTGAGTGAGAATGTGTAGAAGCCAGTTTTGACCATTAAAGGGTACGGAGGTTCTCTGCTGCCTTAGGGAAGACTTGGCATTCCTTGCAAAAACTCTTAGAAATATGAGTTTGCTCTAGCATGATCTACAAAACTGGAAGTGCAGTTAGAAGAGACGGAAAACAAAGGTGACACATGTAAGTGACCTTGGAGCACTGGGGACCTAACATGTTCCAACCTCAGGGTGCTGTTATATACACTGTCTGCCCCTTTTCATGCTCAGGATGAATTTTCTCTTACCTAGATTTATTCAGAACTTCTTTTTTGGGTTTATTTTACTTGATAAAAATGTAGTTTCTGATTTTTACTGACAGTTCTGCACTCCCCTGTTCTCTTGAATACTGAATATGAACATAGAAAATAAGATTCTTCTCCCTTCCCAGGTATTTCTCCAAGTATACTGTCCTATTCCTTAATTATTGCATTTCTTCTAGTTTAATGAGACTTTTAGAAATCAAACTTAGAAAATGGGGGGGAGAGGGGGCTTTTTAGAAATCATGTGTCCTGAGGGTTCCCTGTGTGTCTGTACTTTAACCTTAAAATCTGCTTTATTGTAGCTTTTAATAGAAATACCATATACTAATGATATAAACGACAAATAGTGTAATCAGAGGACTTGGTTCACACTGCATTTATTTTTGCCCAAACCTTTCGTCTGTTTCTATGAGTTCATGCCAAACCTTGTCAGATTGCAGCTTTCTTCAGCAGGAAATAGAGGTCTGCTTCCCAGTTACCTGGAGGAGAAGCCTGTAGCTTACTGTCCTAATTGATACACTGCCTACACCAGACTTAGAGGACTATATAATTTTTTTCACCACTACGTGTCCTTGGGTAATGCCTCTTTCGTAGTGCTAACCCTTAGCTTGAATAGCATGTGACCCTAAGGATGATGCATCTCAACAAGTTTTAAAAGGACAAGATCAAATCCTGCCTGACTCCCTGAAATTACTGATGGTGCTATGATTTTTTTTAATTACTACTATTATTATTACTATTATTTTGAAACCCAGTTTTATCAGCCAACCAGGGTTCTTGGCATTTCTAAAAGTCAAACTTGATAGTATTTTCTTCAGTTCACTGTCAACTTGCTGCTTTTGGTCTGGAATAGACAAAGACCAGGTCAGCTTGTCTTTGTCTGTTTTGCATAGCAGCTGGAAACAGCAGAAGAGTTATTGACTAAGAGGAGGAAACTAAATGGCTAGCCTGCTTAATTTCTTGCTGCAGTGGCTTTGCAGCTGTGTATCTTGACAACCAGGTTAAGGCATACTCTGGATTTGCTCAGAAAGAATGCTGATGCCATTTATTTGTGCCTTAGAAAAAAATTATTCAGCAGGATGCAAGAACTTGCCTGCATCATTCAAGCTTGCCTGTGTTTAGGATGTTTTGCCTCTTTTTATATATCAAAAGATTAATGCCATATGTCTTAGTTTTGAGACTTAAGCAATTGAACTTCATATTCCTTTGGACTGCCTTGTAAGTCCTGACTTTCATTACTTTATGTACTACTAACTTTTTGGTCAGCTGTTTTTTAAAATTATCTATTTCAGTATGAACTGTTGGTCTTCTGTTATTGTATGTAGAGTATTATATATGGGGAGATCTATGCAAGTCTTGTCCCTAAGTTACTAAATTCATATTCATGCTTGTGGTTGCTGGTAATATTTAAATTTTTCTGCATCCACAAGGTGGTGCTCCAGGGAAACTCCAGCTTTTGATTTTTTGCCTGTCAGGTCTGCTGAACAACTTTTGTTTTGAGTTTACATGCTTTGATATTTGACATTCTTTATTTATACCTTGTGTGATTGGGATTGGGAAGAGGGTTTGCGACATAATGCAAGAAATCCATTTTGGTTTTAATCAAGGAATGGATACAATGCATGAGAAACTTATGGTACAGGTAGTTGACAGTACTGTCCAAACACATTACAACATATATATACAAAAGTAACTGAGGTAAGTTAAACCCTTAGAGCTTTGCTAAGACTTCTTCTACCCTCCTTCAGTTTACTTTCCAGTATTTTTAGGTATATTTTCATAAATGAAAACCAATACTTTTCAGTGGTAGAACCTTCTTTGGCCAAAAATCAAGTTTTTTTTTTTTTTTTTAAACTTTTTAAAAGTGCTATAATCATTAATATGAGGGCAAAATCTCTTCCCCTAGGTATACTTAATAGAAGGGAGTAGAAATGATGTGAAAGTGACTTTTCTAAGTAGTGGGAGAGTGCCAAGTGGATACTCTGTATGTCTACAAGTCCTTCTATCACTGTTCTCAGAGGATTGTGGATGCTCAGAATCTGTTCCTTGTCACATGTTGCCTTGCTGCTGTAAAGGAGTCATCATGCTTATCAAGTATATAGGGAACTGCAAAATGCCATTAGGAAAATCAGCAAAACGGGTGCGGTGGCATCAAAATGCTGAGGAGTTATGACAAGGTCATTTTGAGTTAAAGCCGAACAAGTATGTCATAACAGGACTCAGCGAGTGAGAAGGTCTAGAAGTTTTTCAAGCCACCATATAATGTGTATGTGAAAGGGATGTTGTGTTGTTCTTTAACTGTCTCCATTGCTTCAAAGATGAAAAGGAATTACACTGGTAGACTAGCACAGGTTATGGTTCATGTGCTTGGCAGCCAGAAGGAAATGGCTATGCTCTTGCTTTCATCTTTATTAACAGCATAAAAGGACTTTTATTTGCTTTTTAGCAACTTACCAATCATATTCGGGATACTCTGCCAGCCTTCAGGAGCAAACTCCAGAGCCAGCTGCTTTCTATAGAACATGAAGTAGAGGTATACAAAAACTTCAGACCGGAAGATCCAACCAGAAAAACGAAAGCCCTGTTGCAGTGAGTGTCTAGTCTTTCATCTGCTTTTCTGCTGTCTATAGGTTTTTCTTTTCATTTCTTTTTTTTTTTTTTCCTTAATGGGTTTAAGTTTAAAGAATAGGATATAGCTAAAAATTCTATGTGCAAGCTCTAAAGAATTTTCTGCTTGGTGTTCCAGAGCACTTAAATATTTCAGCAAGGTTTTCCCTAAATTAATATTGGTAGTCATAGAAAGAGAGAAAGCAGAACAGGAAAAGGTACAAAGATGGGTAGCGTAGATTGTATGGACACATTCTTCAGCCTGTCAAAAAGATGACCTCAAGCAAAGGGAGGAGATTGTGTTAGAAGTCTGTAAGATGAGGAGCCTGAAAGGAGAATAGGGAATGCTTCTTTTTCCTTATATATCAATACTTGGCTATCCAAAAGAACTTGAAGATGGCAAGATCGATATTAATCATAGATGTTTGTCCTTCATGTGATGTGCATCTAAGTTACAGAGCTCCTTTTTGCAGGAGCTGATATTAATAGGTTGTGTGCTTTCAGAAAGCAACTAGGCAAATTCTTGGGGACAGGGAAAACATTCAAGGTTAGTAAGTACGAAGTCATATCCCTGCTGTATGGAACACATGAAGAGCAATTTATCGAGGCCAAGAGAGTATTCTGGAGAATTATCATTGTACACTTGCTTTGTTCTCATATTTTTTCCTAGGCACTTACTGTTGGTGACTGTCTTACATTCATATGATTGGGGTGGGTGAATACCTCTTTCTTGCTGTGTGCTTCTCTGAGCACACTCTGACAACTTGCATTGAGTAAGTCATGTGATGTGCCAATCCTGCTTGTGTTAAAACTGACCTGGCAGATGCTCTTTTTTTCTTCCAGAAGGCATGGGTTGAACATTGTTGCTGTTTGTTGGATGAACTGCAACAATTTCTGGAGCTAGATTATTACAAGTCAAACTAGAAAGCTTTTTCACTGCTGAAGTCACTGTCCAGTTTGGGTCTCATCCACAGAATACAGACAAGACTTTTATAACACTATTGTGACTGTGTTGTCATATTCCTACTCCGATTTCAAAGGCTTTCAGCATTCTCAGTTCTCTGGATTAGATGGCAATAGCATTGGCTTGTGAAAATACGTGAATTTTGGACAGGATCCATTCCCTAATTATAAGTCTGGAATTCAGAAAGGAAAATGGCCACCTGAACTAAAGAGGCTTTCCTGAGCCAGGTGAAGACCTTGGTTTAGTCCTTGTTTTTGTAACAACAGTGTCCAAAAGAGTAGACATAAGTCTGTCCCTCATGACTTTACTTCAAATGTGCTGGCTGAAAGAAAAACCTGGGGATGTAACGTAGGACTCTTCTATGAGAGAACAACACAGGTATTTTTTTCCACTCTGTGTATTTGGTCATTTAGCTGCCAGAAACGCGTACATGAAGTTGTGACTTGTTAAGTGCTGCTTGCATCTCAAGCTTGTTCTACTGTTGTAACACTGTCTAAAGGAAAAATAATTGAATTCTGTTTCAGCCTGAGTTATCCTGCTTGGTACAGTTTTTCCCCACAGTTTTTCTAATTCCTTCATTGTAAGTAGATGCTATAGGAGAAGTTAACTTCTGTCAGTAAAAATTCTCCTTGCTTCTTGTTTGGTCTGTGGAAAGTAACATAGCTAGAACCTTTCCTCTGATTCTCAAGAACAAGTTCCATAATGCATATAAGAAAATAATCTACCTCCACTTACCCCATAAGATAATCTTAAGTTTCTGCTGTCCTCTTCAATAATTGACTTTGGGGCTCTACATTTGCACTGTTCCCATGATTCTGTTAGCCTGGGCAGAATAGGTATCTGAGGTTTAAGAACAGATGATGTGCAGTGTTCCTTTTTGGCAGAATCTGTAGCTTCAAATTTTAGGACCAGCTGCCTGGGCTTACTTTAAAAATAAAAAATTCAGCCACCCCTGAATCTTCCATAACTGGAGGAATTCTCATGTGCATTCTTCTAAATGCTTCTGCTGTAGAAGTCTGAGCACAACCATGCAAGCTGGAGTTTGTGGTACTGATAGCTGACACATTGATTTGGTAGTACTGCTTCCCAGGTGAGCTTTTTGGCGTGGGAAAGTTAAGTTACTTGGCCACCTCTTTCAGATCTGCTAGCACTGGATCAGCTTAATGGCTTGATGCACATCGTGCTATTGAACTATGTTGTGGGTTGTTTTTTTTTTTTTTGAAAGATGATAGAAAGATCAAAGGGTCATTGTGGAGAAGTGAGCTCTCTGCAAATGGTAACTCTTGCTATAAGACTGGAGACTTTTGCTTGTGGTGGTCTGCCCCATTAAGCTCTGCTGTTTCTGTGATGGCATCTAAGTATGGGTGTGCTTTTCTATTCAAATACAGTGTAAGTATTATAGCTTAAACATCAAGACTTTTATTTGCTTATCCTACTACAAAGACTGCCATCACTTTTTCTTTTTTAAATAAAATAGAATAAAACGTATGTAATAGATAATGAGAGCATTTACAATTTTGTGATTGTTAGTGAAGCAAGAATGTAGCCTGGTACCCTGCTGTATTTGTAGCTGACTTTAATATACAGTTTCATAAGCAGTATTTTTTAAAAAATACATTTATGAAGAAAGAAAATAGTATACTGTGAATAGCTATATCCTGTGAGAGAGAAGGAGGTGTGTGTGTGTATGTAGGAATGGATTTACAAAGAGTAGTATAGCACCCTGGATTGGCAGCTTGGCTGAATGAACTGTTGTAGTAGATACTTTTGTCAATTCCTAAACATGTTTTAATTGGTCAATAGTACTCACATAGTAATAGTTGATATTTGATGTGCTTAAGTGTATCTTTTTTTTTTTTTTTCCTTCTCCCTTTGAAATTTAGGATGGTACAACAGTTTTCAGTGGACTTTGAAAAAAGAATTGAAGGATCAGGAGATCAGGTTGATACACTAGAACTTTCAGGAGGTGCCAAAATCAATCGTATTTTCCATGAACGTTTCCCTTTTGAACTCGTGAAGGTATTTATCTGTCTTGGTGGTGTTCTCTGAGTTTTATCTATGTAATCCTATGTTCATACTGATGGTAGTAAAGCAAAGATAAAGTCTGATTGGAAGAACATGATCTTAACTGTGGAAGAAATTACATTAAACAATTATTGAGACATGTAGCTTCATTTCTAGTTATAGATACTGAGATATGCTGAGGATTCTGAAGTACAGTAGTTAGAACTGTGACTATAGTTATATTCTTACTATTTTCCATGCTTTTTTTTATTGTTTTATCACAAATGGCATCTTCCTTGTGGTTAGAGGGGGCAGAGAAACAACTACAGCTGGCAAATTTTAAGTTGCTGTGTTCAAATAGCTAGTACCTATTAAAGCTAGAGTAATAAAAAATAGCCATTTTCTGGCTTTTCTACTTCCTGTTTTCAGAGCATAAGACAAAGCCAGCTTTCAGTCCCACATTTCCATAGTGGGAAGGGGAGGGAAGGTGGAGCAGAAGCAAATATGATATTTAGAGACAACATTTTTCCTCAGTACATCTCTTCCTGCTTACCCATCCTCTGAGTAACAGAATAAACTGCGATTCAGTGGTCTGTGAACAAAAGAAAACATGGATTTTGTTGTATGTTCTTTTACTTTTTCTTTCACTACATGAACCCTAATGTATTTCTAGTGTGCATTCTTTGACACTTTTCCTAAGCTTCCTTTCCACCTATTTTATGTTTGGCTGCCTTGATAATCACCATTCAGCTGGATAAGAGCCACACAGGGTTGTAGCTGGTTCCAAGGTTCAAATATTCTAGGTCAACTAGCAGTCCAAGAGACCAGATTACAGTTGGGCTTAGGTAATGACAGTTTCATTTGTGACAATGCTAATATCTTTTCCAGCTAGCTGGCTTTCAAGAAACTTAAGGAAAAGCTTCATAACTCTGAGACCATCCCTCTCTTAAATTTAGTTGAAAACCTGTAGGATGGGAAGGGGAGAACATAACAGTAGAAGTTGTACCACTTTAAGAAACTGGGCTTAAAAAAAGTTGCATCTTCCAAATGCTGTTTCTGGTTTACTCCACCGACTCCATGTCTTTTTTGGGATGTTCTGCAACATCGTTCCAGCTGCTGGTATATCTGGAATAAAAGGGTGAATAATTTCCAATAATCCTTACTGCTGTCTGTAGCCTTAGTGTTAAAACGTTTTACAACACTTACGCCTTGTTTAGCATAATCAGAAATTAATATTATGTTAGTTGAACTTGCCAGTCTTCCAGTTATACTGGGAGAGGTAATATTTGCTATTTTTACTTCAAAACTTCCCCTCATATGATATCAAATGTTTTTTGTTCCTTTAGATGGAGTTCAATGAGAAAGAACTGCGGAGAGAAATAAGTTATGCAATCAAGAACATACATGGTATCAGGCAAGTGCTCCCATGTTCTCAAGCCTGATCACATTGCAGAGGGTATGGTCTTTTTAACCTGTGGAGACACTGGCTGTTGATTTCTAGACTACATTACTAATGCAGTGCTCCCAACAGCTGACTTTTTTTCTTCCACTCCTTCACACTTCTATTTTTCAGGTAGCTATTTTGGGCTGAACAGCTGGTTTGCCTGAAGAGGTTTAATTTACCTGGAAATCTTGGAAAATTATTTTACAGAGAAAAAGAATAACTTTTTTTTTTTCTGGTAGTGCCACCTAAAGTGTATAACTAACTTTCAATATAACATAGTATTTCTACCACATGAGGGCTTCTGGAATTTGTGTAACTGATTGTAACCATGTATTCACAGAGGAGAAATTCTTAGCTGCCCCTTTTCTGATAATTTTTAATCACCCT
>VXAL01007509.1:2486-13637 GCA_013399475.1 Chauna torquata | reverse complement strand
GCTAGATAAGAGTTAGCTTCTACCTACCTGTTCTCTGTTACTGCTTTATTGATTAGATTAGATTAAATTTATTCCTGTATCTCCACATGTAGAAAATTTATTTTTCTTGCTTTTTGCTATGTTGTTACAGCTGTGTAAGTCTACTGGTGCTGTAAGAAACTTTGTTTTCCATCAGGGATAACATGGAAACTTTCTAGTGAATGTCGTAACTTACAAACGTACGGTTATGCAATATCAGCTAGGTGGATTTTTCTTTTTGTAAGCCTAACAAAACGCTTTTTATCTAGGCTTAAAATGAGATCTCTAGCATCTTCATACAGCATGGCGTACTGAAATTTGAAAGATTACATGCGAAGCAACACGTTACCTCAAGTGGTCTAATGGTATACAATGTTTTGCTCCCTTCTTTGAGATTGATGCTTGTCTCAGATACCTGTTTTGGGTCCATCTGCACCATCTTTTGGTGCAAGGCATTTAGAAACCAAAGGAATCAAGGTTCAAAAGGCTGTTCTAGCGGTACTCTGTCTAGTGCTGGTAACTTTGTTCTTCTTAAGTCAATGACAGTTAATCTCAGACTTTGAGAGACATCCCACAATAAGGGTTTGTGTTAACTAACGAGGGGAGATGACTTCTGGCCATTTTTACCAAGAAACTGTCAAATCTGGGAAGTGACACATTCCATGCTGTGCTGTATCTCTGGCTTTTCATTTAAATGGACAGCAACCTGTCAGGCAGCATCTCCTGGAATTTCAGTCTCATTATGAAAGGCTTTTCAAGAGTTTGGCTATGTTGGCAATATGAAGATGTAGGGGCTCTTTGAAAGGCTTGCTTTCTTCTGAAGAAGTGTTTTGTGTCTGTAGTTTTCGTCCAGGGGAGTGGGCATATTTGATTTCCTTTTCTTGTTTAACTTCAGGAAATATTGGGGTAGGCCTTCCTTGCCTGTTTCCTAAGCAGGATATAAAATACTGGATTCACAAAGAAGTTTACATGTATCATGCACACAAAGTCTGAGGCTAAGTGTTTTCTTCTTGGGGATGGTGAAACTGAATTCATATGCAACTCTGTTGTTACCTGTTAGCCATTACAATGTTGTTGTTTTCTAAGATCATGTTAGAGTGGACTTGCAGCCAGCTTCCATAATATGTTTTAAAATTAGGTCGTAAATTCTCAAGTAAATGATTCCAGTAGCTGTGGTGCAGTGTTTGAACTTTTTTGGCCTTATTGGTGCCAAGGTCTTGATGACCAATTTGTGGTGGCAAACTATTAGTTCTGGGCATGTTTGCTTTTTTATATAACTTATAGTCTGTCAAGCTAGATCTTTGCAAGCAGTGTTTGAAAGAGAAGTAAGGGCTGTTTTTTTAGAACTGGCTCTGTGAGATACTTGTTTATATAGGTTCATATACCCTGCAGTGACAAAACTGAAATTCTCCACATCGAATTCTGAGTAACAGAACCATATTTACTGTTCTGAGTGAAGAGAGAAATGCAACTGTAGGATTCTGATTGATTTGCTTTGCAACATGGAGTGCTGCCGCTGCCATTCATCTCTAAGGTTTGCTGCACTACTAAAGAGGCTTTACCATATTATTCTGATACTTTTTAGAGTTCTCACAGTCATCTTCAAGTAGTAGGGCATCTTTCAACTTTTATATTCTTACTACACAATGACACTTTGCTTTGTAAAGAGAAAGGAGTGAATTTAGTTCTATAGAAGGCTGTTTGTGTAGGGATATTGTTATAATTCAGCTGTAAGTTTCTGCAAATGGAGATGAGCAATTAGGTTTAAAAAAAAAACTTCCTTGCATGCTGTTTGTATTACTGTCTTATATATTCTTTCATGTCTACAGAACAGGTTTGTTTACTCCAGATATGGCATTTGAAGCTATTGTTAAAAAACAGATAGTCAAGCTGAAAGGACCTTGCTTAAAAAGTGTGGATCTGGTGATGCAGGAGTTAATCAACACTGTCAAGAAGTGCACTAAAAAGGTAACTTGCAAATGGGTCTGGTAATGTAAGTAGAGTTGATTCCTGTGTTTTGAGTATATACACCTCATGACTGGAGTTTTGTTGAGTCAGGAGTTGCCCTCAGTTTCCTCCTTATAACCACATGGTACCACATTGGTACTGCAAATGGAACGTAGGCAGCAACTCTGTAAATCAGGAAGAAAGAAATTGTACTTGAAAATTTTCTTTCCAATGCTAATAAGAGGAAGAAACAGTGACATTTTTCTAGAGCAAAGGCCTCAGGTATGTTCGGAGAGGTCTATCGAGGAGGAAAAAATGCATACTCTGTACTGGGTAGTACCACAGTTCTTTGCAAAATCAGGGAGCCACAACTTCTCCTGTACTTTTTTCATATACAGTTTTTTTCAAAACTCCTGATCTTCAGCTGTCAAGAAGTTGGAAGTCGAAAGCTAGGACGATTTCATTTCCCTTGGGTTTGTACATCCTTGCATTAGTGTTGACAAATGAGCTTGCTGCACAGAAACGTCAAACCTTTAAGTGGAAATAACTGCTGAGCATTGAACTTCCTGATGTGAAAGTTGTGTGCATCAGTTAAACTTAAGGTCCTACAAGAGTAATGAATTAACAAATTGGTTAATCAAAATTAAACACAGCACTACTATGAGTATCTGGGAGTGGTTTTCCTGAAGTGTATGCTTGGGTTGTTTTATAGTCTTAGAATGAAACCTCAAACTCCCCCCTCCACCCCAGCCCCTCAGCTGGGAATAAGGAAGCATGTCAGATATAATGTGAAGCTGAGTGAATGCAATGGTCAGAAATCAGTTGAGTAAACTTCATTGATGTGGAGAGGGAGAGACTTTTTTTTCCCCACACACATTTCCTTTTCATAGGAAAGCTGTCATCTGTAAATACTGTGACTTACTTGTCTGGAGCATTGGCAATTAACAGTTGGCAATTGTCAGTTATCTATTCTCCCTTTACTCTCTGATATTCTAGAAGATTCCATTGACTCTTGTAGACTTCTTAGCTAACTGGCTACTTTTTTTAGTTTCACCTTTTGTTCATCTGTCTTTCCCATCATCTCAGAGTGCAGGGCACCCTAATAGTAGCAAGTCCGGGAGCAGGTCTGGGATGTGAGCACTAATATGCTGAAGTTGTTGAGAAATATCCTGCCATGATCTTTACATCCCTCTGAATAATGCAACTTTTTTTACCGTTGAGGAGGTAAATGAACTATTTCTTAAAATAGGAAAGGATGATCATCTTTTGGCAAAGATCATAGGGAACTGGATTCACCATGATATTTTGAGCTGCATTTCGATTTTTTCACTTTTGTCAAAGTTTAGAAGATGCATCACTTGAATTAATTGTGCAGATTCTTTTCCCGGTGCTATTGGCTAAGCTTATTCTTGCATTTTACTGATCACATTTTAAAGTACCGTTATTGAGATGTAAAGATGTTGCCACAAGGTGGAGCCTTCAAAGAAGAAGAAACTTGGAAATTATTTAGAGCATCCTTCTGGAATTAGACACAGGAGAAGAGAGAGGCATGGAGACATCTCACCACAAGGCTGATAAACTAGTTTGTCAGTGGGTGGTATAAATTGTACCCTGCTCACTTTCTCTTGAGTAAGCACACTTGCAGCATAGTATTGCTTTTAGAGTGTGCTCAATGTTTAGGCATTGTATACAAGCTTATGTTTTGTTTTTTTCCTTCTGTTTAATTTGTCATCCAGGCTATTCAAGCATTCATTTTATTGGTAATATTGCAGCCACTATGAGTATCTAAGTTAAAGTAGCTGAGTGGGATAAGTGGACAACTTAGAGACAAATGTACTTACTAGTTTAAAAATTTGTTAATATTTTGTTGTTTTGTTGTAATAGAGAATAAAGTAGTTCAGCATGGGAAGTTCATCTCTCAAAGTTATATCATTTCTGGGCAGTCAGGTAAAATGTACCTTCTCCTCTTGGAATGGTTGATGACTTGTGCTTTAGCTGTTGAAGCTTTGTTACAGCGCTCTTGTGCACATCCTTTTAGAATGTATATATTTAGGAAAATAACCTTTACCCAATGCCTTCCCATTAGTTTCAGTGGAGCTTTGTGTCAACTGCAGGGTGTGTTCAAGGGACATGCAACAAGTTAAGGTGAAAGGCAGCGTTGTGAGACTCTCAGTCCTTTCTAACCTGTTGTCCCAGATCTGCATTTGGAACATTCCACTACCTCTGAGTGGGATTGGCTAGACTGTGACAGATTGGGCTGCGTTTAAAAACTTAACAAATCTTTTTGTAAATACCTCTTTAGTAATGAGAAGCCACCTTAGGAAAATAAATTATTTTAATAAGAAAGACCTGTTATTTTGCTAATTTCCACAACTCTTTTTTACCTCGGTGGAATGCAGGTAATGAAGACAGATAAATGATAAATATTTGTTAACAATTTTAAGTAGCTTGAAGTATGGAGATTCTATAGACATAGCTCTTCCTTTCTAAGTACAATGTGTATATATACACATACATGTGCATACATGTCTGTATGCACATCTACATATGGGTATAAGCATTTCTTATTGTTATAGAAGAGACTGATGAGTGTCTTCCCACTGGTGGCATAGTTGGTTTTTTGCTTGAAGCTTTCATCTGTAAACAATAGGTTCAAAATAGAACAATAATTTAAGTTTCCATTGTTAATAAGCCTAGCATTGGGTGACTCAATGAAATTCTAGATCCAGCAGTCTATCAGGTATTCTACTTTGTGTTTTTTTTCTAACGTAATAACAGTTGACCCAAAACAAAAGTTGGAGTGCGCAACTTCCAAAAAAAAGTTTTCAAACTGATTAGGTATAGCAAAACTCTGGGTGTTTTTGGTCACACCTCTATTCATCCATACCTTGCAATTACAGTGTATAAAGATGGTTTTCTTTTAGGTTTATGTGATAGCTTTCTTTCTGTGTTGCTATTTGTTCTTTTAGCAGTGTACTATTATTGATGTGCATTTATGGATTAACTGCTCTCTTTCTTCTTTCTGTTTGAGAGTGACTTACATCATATTTAGATAAAAGAGCTGAAAGTATTAAGATTTCAATGTCACAGTTGCTTTTATTCCAAACAATTATGTCCAAAATGTCTTTTCCTTAATGTTCCATAGAGCAAAAGTGCAGAAACAGTCCAAGGGGTTTTAGGTCCCTCCGGTTTCTCTGGAAAATCACCATTAATAGCAAGTAAGGCTTGCTTTGTAGTCTAGTTAACTTTTAGCCGAAGCATTTATAATACTTGCTTTCCTCCAAAGAGGAAGGTGGCGGTTGCGCTGTTTGTATTCTACTGAAGCTACACTGCAGGTGTAAATTTCTGTTATTTTTGCTTTTCAGCTGGCAACATATCCAAGGCTGTGTGAGGAAACAGAAAGAATCGTTGCTGGCTACATTCGTGAAAGAGAAGAGAAGACCAAGGATCAGGTGAGAATATTTAGGAGGTCAAACAGTTCAGGGAAATGCATGAAGGAGGAAATTTATAACATATAAAGTAAGATAATAAAAGATGGTTTTTGCAGCATCAGGTTACACACTTGAGAATGGGAGAGAACTTGCTCTTCTACCACTGAGCTTTGACAGAGGAGACTAGAATTGTTACAGAAAATCCTAATCTGGTCTTTCAAGAGAAAGTGGAAACAGCAAGGAAAGATGCTGGCAGTACAGTTCCGGCATCAATCATTCTCCCTGTCAATGCCTGTGGAGACTGTGACCCAGGAATGAGGCTGATGTCCTGATTCTTAACAATTTTGTCTGCCTTAGTGACCGCTAAACAACCTAATTTAGAGTAAGCCTCACATTCCTCTACTTTATGGTGAGGATCAGAGTACTTTATCACATGTTCATCATCCTCTTGCTCCCTGTTGTGCTTCTTGTGTGCTTCTTGGAAAAGAACATGCTCGTTTCACAGGAAAGTAATGAAAGATGAGAAAAGTAATGAAAGACAAAAGAAAATGTTATCTGCTTGCTTTATTATATCACAACGATTGTAGTTCTCCTGTCCCTCTTGGTGAAACCATACAGGTCTGGAAATTACTGTAAAATAAAAAAAGGCAAGTCAGTTAATCATTATTATAGCTTAACTCAGGACAGTTGGCATCTGCAGGCAAACTCTAATGCTGTTTTCTCTTCAGTATCTAAGTGGAACCAAGACACATTTCTCTTAAGTGTTCTGAGTTTCTTCTCGTTTCCTCCTTTTTTTTTTTTTTCTCCATTAAGCATTAAGAATGCTGAAGACAAAAGGGAGGTGCTTTTGTCTCACTGCCTGTGGTTGTGTGTTGGGCCGTGGGCAGAAAGAGCTCATTTCTCCTGCTTGTTCCATAAGCTGGCTGGACATGGTCCAGCTCCAGAGCTAAATTCAGGCTAATGCAACTTGCCTCTTTATACTAGGGCCTAACGGCTCAGAAACAGCATTATGCGACTGGGCTTGCAGACCATGGCTCCAGACCATGGTACCTTGTATCCAGTGAGCTCAAGACATGACTCAAGGATACTGGGCCCCCAGTGGCAGTGTTGGCTTAAAGTAGTGTTAGCTTGTTCCTGTACCACAGTGGGCCATTCTCTTAGCTGTGCCACAACAGCTGTTTGTGGGAAAATGATTCATGACTAAACAAATGCACACAGAAATATCCAGCCTTTTTATGCTTTGTTTTCAGGCTTTTTTAATATACCAATCCCATGTTCTAATTACAGTGAGGCCCACAAGCAATTGCACTCGAACTCTTGCAGGAGTGACAAGCCATGTAGTGGACGTGTGAGCTCAGGCAAGCATTGCTGCTGAAGTTCTGTGTTGCTGAACAGTAGCAACAGCACACAGGCTGAGCTGAGCAACTTGGCCACGACTGTCTCTGGCCATGTTGACAGGCTTGCTGAGGTTCTTTGGGTAGAACCACTGGAACTGACTGCTGAGGGCTATTGTGTACTTTCAAAGGACAATGGCTCAAATCTGTAGGTTAAAAAGTAGTCTCTCATTTGGATTCTAAAATCAGCAAGGAAAAGACTCCTCCTATAACTTTTCTAAAAGACAGGGATTGCTACTAAGTTGATGATTTCTGGTTGTGGTATTTTAAACTCAAGGTTTTGAGAATTTGTTAATCAGTACTATTCCAGGTTCTTGGATGTACAGCTTTTCTGACTGTAGCTTTCCTTGAAGTTAAGAATAAATAAATAAACAAAACTCAGAGAAATTTCTCTAAAACATTCATCATCCAGCTGAGCATTCCAAATCCAGGAAACTTTCAAGCTTAGACTACATGTCAGAAAATCCACTGGGAGTGCAAACAGGAATTATTTTCTGCCGAGTGCAGAGTGTGATGACAAAGAATATTTTGGAAGAAGGGCTAGGCTGAGCTCCTAAGTAGTTCTGGGCTCCTGTCTCGCGAGTCCTGTCTGTGTGCAAGCTAGTGAGCTGTGCAGCATATCCTCTTTCTTTTCCCTTAAACTGTTCTGTGAATGTAGTCTTAAAAATCATTAAATAAAAAAAAAAAAGTGTATTTGCTGGGCTTGTGTTTGTAGGGAGTTGTAGTTAGCACATCCAGTTACTTCAAAATTTGGAATAAGATACAAATTACTTAAGATAACTTTTTCTTATTTTTCCATTCTTTGTTGTGCGTGCATACCTGGCAACTTACCAGAACAACGTGTAAATGCCAAGAATGGATCAAGTAGGTTATTGTCACATAGTCACATCATTATGTATGCTGTTAGCAGTTACCATCAATAAATCAAAATGCTAGTGAGGATATTTTTTGGAGGTAAGAGCTAGATGCAAATCCCTGCTATCTTTTACTGTGCATGAGGCACTAAATACCATTTGGAAGTGATGGAGAATTTGGGAGTGATGGTGTCTCTATGGAGCTATGCAGAAATAACTGTGTACACTTTGAGGAGATTAAATGCTGAAGAGAAGGATCCAAGTGAAGTTATTGCCTTAGTGTTTAGGTCTTGTTCAAAAGCACAGTAGTGTGATGCCTTGATATGGCATAGTGAAGCATATAGAAGTTAGGGCTTCATATTGGAAACAACTTGGTGGAATTTCTTTGTTAGGTAAAGAGAGCCTTATAGTCTAATAAAGTGGTCATTATTTCAATATTTTCTAAAACTCATACTTTATTTTCACTGCTGAGGCTTATCCATGCAAGCGTTCTTACCAACACAATCTGACAATAGCATTTACTGATAAGTTGATGCCTCAGGAGCATCAGTATGGATAATGGATTGAGTAATTATGCAATTTTATATTATTAATCCTAGTTATGAAGCTTTGGGTAGGAGAGGGGAGAAGATACTAAAAGGCTTCCTCTTTTCCTCCACATTCAGCAAGACTTTGTAAGAAATGACTACTGTGGTAGCAATAGGTTTCTTACTTGCTCCCTGCTGATATGTGGAAGTCTGAAAAGACAGGGGGAAAGTACAGTCATCATTTCCTTCAGTCTCACGCATGTTCAAGAAGCTGTCCAAGGGTGAGAGTGGGTTTTCTCCAATGTCTTAGCAAGTTCTTTGCCTGGTTAGGTTATGAAGTTTGACTCAAATTCTGTCTCTGGCATCTAGAAGGACTAGCAAGTAATAAGTTGAAACGTTTTCACAAACCATTCATTCTGTTATTTCATTGACTAGCATATCTCTTGAGCCTGGTGTGTGCAGCAGAATGCCTGCTTAGTACCTGGACTTTAAATTTTCTGGGACAGGGCTAGTTTATCTATTACTTCTTTATGTAGTACCTAAAGAAAATGACGCCCTGATTTTAGGTTAGTTTCAGGTTCCTTACTGGCTTGGCTGGAATGGTACAAGTAGACAGGATTTTGCTTAACTTGCAAAAACTTGTTCCGTATTGTTAAGCTCTTTCTGGCCATGTGTGGTTGATCTTAATGAAGTGGACAAAGGCCGAGTTAGTAAAAATTATGTCTGTCAGGAAGAAAATAGGAGGAAGGGGTTAAGCTCTTCTGTAGTCTAGCTTATTAAACAAGCATATGAACAGAAGTGGTAGGATTTAGAAAGTATTGTTGCTTTTGGCTTGAATGATTTTGAAAGAAATATTCAATAATGCAGAAAATTTGGTTCTTTTCTCTCCTCTCTTCCTTTTCCTCAATCTTGCTCCTCCACCTCACCTTTTTTGTTCTCCTGTCTCCCCTCATAGGTGCTGCTGCTGATTGATATCCAGGTTTCTTACATCAACACCAACCATGAAGACTTCATTGGCTTCGCAAAGTATGTATATAGATACTTTATTATAAAGACACCGTCAGATTTTTTTTATAAAGTTCAAAACACAACTCTTGAAGCGTGACAGTGGGGATGCAAACTGCAAAGTCCCAAACATGCAGGAGCATGCTCTTTCTCAATATGCATGGTGCTAAATTCTGTCACACTTGTAGAGGATTCTTTACTCCAGTTCACAAGCCTAGTTTCACTGAAGCTTATGTCTTGGTCTGGAATCACGTCAATCTCAGGAGGCAGCTTTGGCGAAGCTGATGCCTTCACTGTATCTGGTTTAGGACCACAGAAACGTATATTATTGGTGGTCTTTCCATTTGTTGCTAATGTATATTCTGGGAGCTGTGATTCTATGTGAAGCGGTTTTGCTTGGAATAATAGATGTCACTGAATTTTAAGTGTGCCTGCTGTTTGGCTGTAGAAGATAATAGTAGCAGGATAGCCTCCAGGGCCTGGTTTGATGTTGTTCTTGCTTAACTGAAAAGACTGTGAGAATATTTTCCAGAATGTTCTCCCCCAGCTTCCAGCAATTTTGTTCCTCAGGGACTTCATACCAACACTTTGACACTAGTAAAAATGTTGAAGATGTCTTCACACTTTGAGGAATTAATGTTGCTTCAGTCATATTCATTTGCCATAACAGTGTTTGGAATCATGGCACTGTGAAGAAAGCTCTAGATTTTTGACAGTATGCCTTGAAGGTTTAAAGCATAGAATTCAATAAGCTGAGAAGGGAAAAGGCAAAGCCAGGCACTGTTTACGTGTTTGGTCTGAACAACTTTCTCTAATGTTGTTTGCAGGTCCTGGATATCTTTATCAGTTCTCTTGACAAATGACAGGATGTTGTAGGAATGGTAGCTGGCCTTCTAGAGGTCAAGACAACAACCTGCTTTCTATTTACTTCTCTTCATCCTTTTCTGACAGGAAAAAGCCTACTAAAAACACTCCATATATATTCATAGTGTGTGTTGTGACCTTAGGAAGTCACATAGTCCAACCTCCTGCTCAGGGGAGGGGCAGTGTTGAGTTCAGACCAGTTTGCTCAGGGCTTTGTCCAATCAGATCCTCAGAACTTCCAAAACCAGAGATTCTCCAGCCTCGCTATGCAGCCTGTTCTGATGCCTGCCTCTCCACACTGTGAAAAGATGTTTCCTTGTGTCAAGTTGGAACCTCCCATGTTTTATAGCCTTGGATTCTGGAGTTCCAGGTATATCTGGAGCTATTTCATTGTCTCTCTCCCCTGGAAAAAGAAACCCTTCATGGATGCTGTTGCTAGAGCCTCTAGTTCAGTCTGTGGTCCTCACTGCTGCATCTTTTCCAAGGAGTTGCAATGTCCAAGTTGAGTTTCTTGGAAAAGCGTCTTCCTCTTTTGCCAGTTGACATGTGGAAATCCCCAGCCCCAGTGCAAGGGGTGTTAGCAGATAACAAATGGCCTTCCGCTTAGGTTCACTAATAACTAGAAGTTTAAGCAAGTCTTTCTAGGGGTTGAAATTGATGGCTAGGCAAGTATTTTTGTTGACTTGTGATCAATGGGGAGAGAAAACTTGGTCAACTAAGAACAATTTTAAATGTAAAACTTATTTATGAACCAAACAGTAGAAAATACAGATTGTAGCCTATAATCATACTGTTGTTACAGCAATTATATTAGAACTTGAAAATAAAATAATTTTTGGGTAGCATACAGGCTTCTGCAGTATCTAAACATCCCGGACTGTAGCTTCCTCAGATTCCCTAGTGCTTCCTTTTGTTTGCTGAGTCTCCTAGCCAGCTGTCTCCTGTGACTGCAATATTTTATAAGTGTAAGTCCTGTGAACATTGTTCATAAGAATGAGAGCACAAGGCATTTCAATCTACCTTGCTGCATTGTGGGGCCTAGGGTAGGTACAGTGTGATGTGACTTAACTTCAGAAAGATTTAAGAATGCCAATATTTAGAAAAACTTCAC
>VXAL01007508.1:440071-453053 GCA_013399475.1 Chauna torquata | reverse complement strand
ATATATATATATATATAAAATTAGCTGACTTAAGGCATCATCAGATAAACTTCAGTTTGGAGCCTTAGATGTTCATTCTTGAGCAGTAATGGAAAAAGTTGTTTCAGTCTAAACATGAAACACTGCGCTTCTCTTCCCTCTCTCCAAAACTGGACAGCTTGCGTTCTACGTCAGTTTTTAGGAACTGGGAAAGCTAGCCAGTGATTTAACAAATTAACCTTTCAGGCTTTTACAACATTAAGGTGTTTTTTTTGTTTGTTTTTAACCTTTATAAACATGTCTGGGTGCAGTGTTTTTTGTACAGAAGCTCTGTGGAATTTGGCTTGAGTACCTTACACTGCTAATGCAGTTTTTCACCTGTAATGTTGGTGTGCATAAAGCCCAGTGGAATATTAGTGTCCAGATTCACTTCACAAAAGAAAAGCTGAAAACACATGCCAGTTAAAAAGAAAAAAAAAAAAATTAGGCTATTTAGACTCTGAAGTCTTTTATTTCTTTTAGTCCATACTGTTTGTGAGCTTGTAAACAGCTGAAGTTGCTTAAAGCAATTTCAAGCTTGAGTTGGGGTGTTAAATGCAATGTCTTTTCCTATTTTATGTTAAATGCTGCCAGGAAACCTTTGGAAGTTTGTTTTGAAAGAACATCAAAAACAAGTTGTTTTCTGCTGCTAGAATACCCCAGTTTCTGGTCTCGTTTGTTGTACTTCCTACGGAGCTAAACTGACTTCCACACTTGGGTTTGCCTTTGATTTAAAAACCTTGAGTAGAGCAAAGTAGGCAAGTTCCTTTTTCTTTGTGCTTTTCTTAATTGATCATTTGGATGTGGCGGGTCTTTGACCTGGTGTTACTGAGAACAAACTGTGAAGCAAAACTTGCATTAATTCTATTAGGGCAGCTCACGCTTTCCCTTAGTATCTCAGTGTGATGAGCCCTAGTGTTGTAACAGCAATGGAGGCTTATATTTTGACAGCTGCTTCTCCCAAGAAGTCATTTCTGATGTGCAGGCAACTAGCTAAAATGTTGTTTTGATAATAAAAATAAATTTTCCTCGCTGCCACACCGATTGCAAATTTTTAGCATACTGTTTGGTCTTAAGCTGAAAATTGGTACCAGTCACAATCGACTGATGTTACAGAACAAACTTGGCTTCGTGACTGCATCTTGTAGAAGTTGGGTTACCGTAGGTTGTCACAGTCCCCCTGAAAATATTCCAGAAGATTATAAAAACATTCAAGATTGATTTTTTTTTAACTTCATTGCTTCATGCTGTTGTCAAAGTATTCAACGCTGCCAGTATCAGTATCTAAAAATATTCAGCTTTTCCAGTATTCATATCTGTACTTAAGCATGAGGTAGGGAGAACAATGGGATTGTCTCATTTACAACACAAATAAGGTTTTCGATGCAGAACCTAGGATGTCAACAGATGGGTCTCTGAACTTGGGTGCCTTATGAGCCTGATGGAAAGGCTGCAGTATCATTGTTCTGAAAAAAAATCAGACTAAATTTGGGTTTTGTCACGCTTTTAGTTGTGGGTGGGTGGAACAAAACATGCTTACCAACTGTGCCTTCGCTCCCTGAGCCCGGGACATTGCGCTGTCGCGGACTGCGGACACGCAGACGCGCTGAGCGCTATCCAGACGTGACTCAGTCCATGTTAGTGAAGTGGGATGAGTGGCAAGCATGTTCCGTCTTCCAGTTCCTAATGACATCTTTACCTGAAGCTTCTCAATCAGGGGGCTTTTGCTAATGAAGGAGCTGTAAGAACTGTTAGGCCAAATTGGCTCTGTGAGGAATCAGCAGGTAATAGTTTCTGCCTATGAGAGCTTGCAAGGTTTCTGAGCAGTGAAACGGCCATGAAAGTTGGTTCGTGCAATCGCATGGACTGTCCTGTAACTGGATCTGGGTACTCTAAATGTTCCCCTGAAGGTTCCCCTACCACAGATGTCTTTGGAAATTCCACTGAGGTGTTGCCCACTGTCTCTCAACCAGTACCAACACTGAGCAGTTGATTTCCGGGGGAGTTTGCTAAAACTCAGATGGAAGCTTTAGAAGTATTTTGGAAAACAGATTTTCCTTTTGTTTCTTGAATGTCACCTTAAATATTTTCTTATTGGCAAACATGCATGATTTCTAAGTTTTCTGTCACTTTTCATTGGCCTTGGTGCTTGGCATTTGCTGATTTGGTGAGGTTTACTTTGGGAAAGTCACCTGAATCTGCATACAATGGCAGTGGCGATTCTGATACCTGCCCCTCGTTGCGATTAGCAGAGCTCCTCATTCTGTGTGTTATTTAGACACTGTGCTGCCCTCACAGTAAAGCTACCTGGAGCCTTCAGGTAGAGGTGCAGCCTTCCCTTGGGCAGGGTTTATGCAGAAGCAGGGTGGTGAGCGAGTCTGCACGTCTTTAATTACTGCATTTCTTAATTGTAGACTTCAAATCAAAGACGCAGCCATGAAAGATCCAAGTCGCAGCAGTACTAGCCCAAGCATCATCAGCGAAGATGTGATTATAAATGGTCATTCTCATGAAGATGACAATCCCTTTGCGGAGTACATGTGGATGGAAAATGAAGAGGAATTTAACAGGCAGGCAAGTCGTTTTCCTCTGTGGATGTCTTGTGATGTGCCTTAACATTTTACAGCTGTAGGGAGAGGTGCTGTGGCCTAGTGACTGGGGTGCAAGGCTGGGAAGAAGTCCTTTTGTGGTGGGGTTTTTAGGTGGGTTTGCTAGAATAGTCCTGGGCAACAGACCACTATTGTTTTCTCCAGCAGTAAACACTTACAGATCAGTAATATAATAATATAGTGTAATCCTGGTGGAAAGTACGGGAGGTGCAGAATATTCAAATGCATCCATTAATTGCCTAATTCTGCAGGAAGGAGGAAAAAATGTAGTTGACAGACTTCAAGTGGCACTTTGGAAAGGACTGGTCTTGCTAGGCTACTGAGCTGCTCTGGTTTTACATGTGCAAACATGCCAGCTGCAGTTCGGAGCTGGATAAATTCAGGTGCATACCTGCCTCGACAACAGGGCTGTTGCTCATAAGGGAGTTGCTGGACATAGCTGTTGGGTGACAGGCTTGTTCGGGTTGCTTAACACTTAAGTAACTTACAGCTGGTGTTCGCAATATGGCTGGAAGGAAGCCTTAACTTCATCTTCCACCTTATACCTGGGCACGATGTTCTCTCTGTTAGAGGCTGGGAACAGCCCACCTCTTCCCACTGCCCTTTTCTTAATCATCGCTTGGTCTTTGTACTCAAGTTGCTGCTTTCTCTGAACCCCGATACAGTGTGAATGCGCTGCAGGCTCAGAAGCGGTGCTTATGAAACACGATCTGTCTGCAGCTCTGTCTTTAGGGTGCCAAGCTAATCTGAAATTCAGGTTGCTCACAAGAAGTTCTCTTGTGCATATGCCAGGATGGTCTCAGTGTCGCTTCCTGTTTGGTGGGTTTTTCCTCCTCGGGGACTGTGCTTTAACGAGCGTACAGGATGTGTAGTACCTGGGGAACAAGCTGGGAGTTGTGCTGTGAATAAACTGCTTTTCAGGTACAGGCTCCATTTTCAGAGATCAGGACAGATGGGGGGAGGAGAGGAGAATGGTCACGGGCAGGCAAACGCCACGTGACGGCCTCTTCTCTTGCTGCTGGAGGCGCGTCCCTCTGTGGGAAACCGAACGAGTTAAACGGGCTGGAGAATACAAATGGACAATATCAGTTTTGAGACATTTGGGGAATTAAACATTGTTTACTGCTTCTGGAACTGCCATTGGAAGCACCTGTAGGTATGCAACCATGTAACAAAAAACCCGGAGTCAGGCAACCCCTGTTGTAATCCTAGCTTGTGGCTGTGTGCCCACGGCTTCCTTTTACCCACACACAGGATGGAGAATCTTCACGGGAGGGATTGATCGGAGACTGCTGCCCTTGCTGGGGTGCTTTACTGGGGAAATCAATAAGCCAGTGTCTCATGCGGGGTTTCAATTGTCTGGACAGTCACTTAGAGCATACGGTAATGAGTCCCTGCTCCCCAGAAGCTGTGTATCTTGAGCACTAAGCAAGCTGGTGCGCGTGTTTGCCCTGAGGCAAAGGGGACCAAGATTTTATGGGAATCCTGAACTCTGACACTAACTTCTGGTATGTAACTTAATTTCCACTTTAGGAAATCGAGTGCGTGTTTGATTTCAGAGTAAAGGATAAATAGGAAAACTTGTTCAAGCTTCAACTGAATGGACTTTAAATCTGTTCTGAATCATTTTTTTGCTCCCTTATGTCTGGCGAGTCATTTGCATCAGCTTCTATTTCCCAGCTTTCCACTCTTGAGTACTGTGATGCAGGACATGGGAAATTTGTCAGGATCGACACCCTCCAAAGCTTGTTTACTGAACAACCAAGCAAAACTTTCCTTTAATCTTTGCTATGCGTGCGTGTCAGTTCTGCATCAGTTGATTTATCCTGGTTTTAGTACTGTAGGTCAGCATTCCTAATGACTGCTAACATCGTGTGGAGTTTCTTAGAACTACAGTGTGTGAACATGCAAGCATAGGAGATGCTGTTTGTTCCCTACTCCAAGTGACAGGCAGACTTTTTTTTTCCTCAAGAGCCTTACAGGACACTTCTCTGCCTAGTGTGCCGGGCTGTATGTGTTATCTCTGGTTCCCTTCCTCACGCTTCCAGTGGGTTCAGTCCAGACTAGTTGGCACAGCTGACATTTTCACTTGGAACTGACAGTCTGCTTCTCCTTGCACTCGTAACAAGCTCTCCGCGGTAAGTGTGCAAACTGAACAGCTAGGGCTGCCGTTCCCTTCGAGTTGCAAGCTCCTGGGCCAAAGCGCTTCTTGACGTTAAAAAAAAAAAAAAGCTGCTTGCCTTCCTGCAGCACAAGCGTGGTGTTCTGCCAGAAGTCCTATTGCATAGCTACAGAGAGGGTCAGCTAGGAGCACAGACCTTGAAGACACAAGCTCTCAATAGCTTTGTTGATAAAGCAGTTTCTTCTTATTGTGTAGATCGAAGAGGAGTTGTGGGAAGAAGAATTTATTGAGCGCTGTTTCCAGGAGATGCTGGAAGAAGAGGAGGAGCACGAATGGTTTATTCCAGCCCGTGATCTCCCACAAACAATGGATCAAATCCAGGACCAGTTCAATGACCTTGTTATCAGTGACAGCTCATCACTGGAGGATCTGGTGGTAAATTCAGTTTCTTATCATATTTCTAAAACTTGACATCTCTCTTTATCCAAGGTTGATTTTTGCTGCTGATAATTTTTGTTGCAATAGAAAATTCTTTGTGTAGGCCAGGGATGCTTAAACTATGTGTGGCTACGGTGGAGGGGGAAATGTGGGACAGCTGAGTAAGGTATGCTTCCTCAGGTGACATAACCTATTCAGTGGTTTTCTTCCATAATCATACGGTGCCCTTCCTAGCCCATGGCATAAATTCAAGTGGGTTTGGGTATGCGTACCATGTTATGAAAGAAAGGCAGTGAGTGAAGCATGCTCACTATGAGGTGCCATGGCAGGACTGCAAAAGTTTAATTCAGCATCTGTCAACACTTATGTATTAGGTAAGTACAGATCGTTCTAAAGTCTGATTTGGGTCATGTGTACCGTAACAGATCTCTTTACAGAAATTCTAAGGAGGAGGGAAGCAGCTAAACTGACTATTTCCCTCTTTCTTGCTGTATGGCTTCTTAGTCCAGGGCTTAACTAAAAGCAAAGGGCGGTGTGCACATATTTTTCCCTAATGAAATATGGAGTTACTGATGCACATAGCGCAAGAAGCACAGAGTCACATCACAAAACTGCTGTGAAACTCAAATGCAAACACACAAACTTTCCCAAGCTTGAGCAGCTTAGACTCAAGAACATAAAAGCGTAATCCTCCATTTCTTTTTTAATGATAAATAGCTCATTTTGGAGATGCTGGCTACCCACCTTTAACTGCAGAACATTGCAGAGCAGCTGCTTGCCAGAGTAGTCACGGACGTAGCAATTAAACAATACAGTGCTCGTACGTGTTTAACAGGCTTAAGTTCCTGGAGCAAGTCTCCTCTTGCTTAAATAAGCAAGATCTAAAAACCTTGTGGCACATTTAACAGCTTAACTTCAGAAAAAGCTATTTCAGCATTAATCGAAGTTGCTGTTTTTGGTGCATGCCTGTGGTTTTCTTGTTTCTTATTCATTGAGCCCTCGTCTGACTGAAATGTCCAGGTGGTGCTAATGAAGGTTGAATAGTTCAGGTCCTAGCACAGGGTGGTCTTTTCTGGTGAGTATAGAGACTTTTAGTGTATGCAGAAACGCTATTATATGCCTAACTATTACTCTAAATGTAAATGTTACTCTAAATGTTCCTAATGCTGTCCGCCTAGAATTGTGTTCAGTTTGGAAGTGGAGGATGAAAATGACCATTCAACTGGAGTTCTGTTTTTCCCTTCCTCAGGTCAAGAGTAATCTGAATCCAAACGCAAAGGAGTTTGTTCCTGGGGTGAAGTACTTAAATATTTGAGTAGACTGGGCCCTCTTTTGGTGGATGTAGCACAATTTCCACACTGTGAAGCCAGTATTAGAAGATTTAATTGTAAAAGCTCTCTCTTCTTGTCACTGTGTTACACTTATGCATTGCCAAAGTTTTGTTAGTCTTGCATGCTCAATAAAAGTGCTGAGACTGTTACTAAGTAAATCTGTCAAAAGTTTAATGGAAACATAATTGGACCCTGGCTCTCTGCAAAGGAGACAGTGAGGTAGGAAGCACCAGTCAAGTTGAGACAAAGTACCACATTTATAAAACCTTCTGCCGACTCTGTCTTTTTAAATAGGACTTGGAATTTGCTTTGGATGGTCTGTTTTTAACTAAAGATGTGTTAACTGGTGCTAGTTTGCACCTGATAATGCCTTAACTTTAAAATGAAAGCAAGGTTATCTGATTGTTATGCAGATTAGCTAACTTTCCTTTGAACTATCAGTATTGTTACTAATGTTACTTTTTCCCCTTAAAAAAAAAAATTCATGCTTCTTTTAAGCAGCGTGAGCTTTAACAGAAATATTACAGACCTGTACAGAGTCGTAGATCTCAGCTCCTGAACTAACATCCAAGTGATCGGAAGGAAGAAATTCCCTGTACTTGCAGTATGTTATCATGTTAGAAATGTTTCACTTCTTAATTATGTTAAAGGACATGTGAGTTTCATCACAATTTCTTCCAAGAACCCAGATACATGCATACATAGCACTGTCTATGTAACTTTTAGCGTACAACTTTATTATAGCTGGATTTAACCGAGGAAACCCTAGCATTAGTGATTTGAGTGGTGCTTTTCCCTTGCTTTGTTTAATCATCACTACACAATAGTCTACAGCACAATGACTTTTTTTTTTCTTTTAATAAAGCTAGAACAGTTTTGGCTTCTTAAACTTCATATTTGGGTAGGTTAAGCTGCCATACGTGTTCAGTGTGAATAGTGTTTAAGTTGAAAATATTGTAAAAAAATTATATTTTTTCAAAAATATTTAAAAAAATAAATAATAGTAGAACTGATTTGGTGGCTGTCTCATGAATATGTATCCCACATGGAAACGCATTTGGCAACACGAAGAGGGAAGGGATGACGTTCTGCTTCATGTCAGATACGGTGCCCATAAGGCTGCTTGTGACGCGATCATCCAAAATGATCCGAGCTTGGACTCTGACTACTCTTTTCTCTCCTCCCATGAAGCCTGACTGCTTTATGCGCTTGCCTGGGCATATTTTCCTTCGTTCTCACTGCTGCTAATCCTAGTTCAGCCCCACTGTTGCTGGCAGCACAGGAAGCCCTGGTTAACAGCTGATGGCACTATATAAAACCCGCTGCCTGATGCATGCTTTTGCAGGCTTGGGTGCGGCAGCTGTTGGAGCCGGGGTGCTCTCAGTGGCTGTTCCTGTCTGCATAAACCCGACAGAGCTGCAGGAAGGGCTGAGTGAGCTGCAGGGGGCTACACGAATAGCCTCCCGCAGTCTCCAGGTAGGGGTTTGATCTGCTCCTGCATCAGAACTTTGCCCGGCCTTGCTGTTAATGCGTTATCTTTTTTTTAAGCTGTGGGTAAACCAAATGGAAACACCTCAGAAATCGGGCAGCGCTGTAGAACAGGAAGAGTGAGGCACTGCCTTTACACTGCTGTTAGCTGCAGCATAAGCACTTCACTTTGCCAGTCTTGCTCCAGCTGGAAAACCCGCTCACCTGAGGAATTCAGTCAGACCAGCTCACTTTTCTGCAGTGTCAGTCACAATTTCTCCTGGCCTCCCTGTTGAGAGTTATCTTTTCCCTTCTGTGTAGCCTTCCCACGTCTGCTGGACTTCCTAGAAGTAGCAAAACTATTCTGGTGTTTCTGCTGGTTTTGGAAATGGTTTAAACTCAAGCACATAAAGACAGAGGGCCAGGAAATAGCATACTGCCACACTACAGCTGGTTTTAGCTGAAGTCGGGGTTCCACCAGAGGACCTCTGCACTGCTGGCAGCGGTTGCTTTTGCAGCCCTTGTCACGGAGCTTCCTCTGGGAGTTCTCAGCCCAGGTGCAGTCAGCTTGGGTGATTGGCAGCTGAATGCTTCAGCTGGGAGCCAGCCTGTCGAGAAGCAGCCAGGCTTGCCATGGTTTGTTTTTGTGCTTTGTTTTTATCCCAGGCAACTACATAACATGGAGAGGTCTATTAAAGAGGTGAACTTTCTGATTGTATCTGCTGGGATCTCGTAGGTGGCAAGTAGGAGGTAGGAAGGTGCTGAAGGGCTGCTTTCAGCCAGGAGCTCTTCTCCGAATGGGGTGTTTTGGGTGATCCTGTGCTCTCGGTATCAGTCCTGTACTGAAACCAGTGCAGGAAAATGAAGCAGTCAGCCCCTTGTTTTTTAAGGAGTTGCTGGGTCCAAATTGTTTTGTCTGCGCTGCGTCTGGCTGGGATGGAGTTAACTTTCTCCATAGCAGTCCCTAGGGTGCTGTGTTTTGGGTGTGTGACCCAAACAGTGCTGATAACACACTGGGCTCAGGCTGTTTGCACAGCCTCAAGGCTTTCTCTTTTTTTTGCTCAGCCCACACCTCTTGTGAGCAAGACACTGGCAGGGGCCTCGGCCGGGACAGCTGGCCAAAGGGATATCGCACACCATGTAGCATCGTGCTCAGCAATAAAACTGGGACAGGGGAGAGGGTGGGGAGGTTCTTACATTGCTAAGAGCCCTGCTGGGCATCGGTGTGCCTGTGGGAGGAGGCGAGTGATTGCATTTGCATCACTTGAATCTTTGTGGTGGTGTTTTTTTTCCCTCCCCCTCTTTTCTTCACTTATTAAACTGCCCTTATCTTCACCCATGAGTTTTCCATTGCTCTTCGTGCTCTCCTGCGTGGGCTGGGAGGGAGGGAGCAGCTGTCGCAGTGCTCTGACTGTCTGCAGGTAGCCCAGTGCTGCCTTCAGCTTTGGGTTTTGGTGCCAAACCCCCCCCCAAGCCCAGAAGCTGGGCTGGACCGACATGAGGAGGCCATCCGCTGTCTTCTGGGCACGCCACTGAGAACCCTCAGGGCTGCTCGAGCGATGGGACAGCGAATAGCCGGGGTGGCCAGGTTCCTGTGTCTACAGCAGCAAAATGGGTTCGCCGAGAGCTTGTGCTTGGCTTCCTCGCCCGCTGTGCTGGGGCTCGGGCGGCAGCTCGCCGAGCAGCAGCCTGCTTGCAGCTGGCAGGGAGGCTGTTGTGGGCACCGCTGCATGGCGGTCACCTCTGAAGCCTTCAAAACGCAGAAGGGATGAGGGAACGGTGCAGGAAACAGCAAAAACACTGCTGGGGCAAATGGGTTTGGATTTTTTTAATGCATAACCTTAAAATAGACTGGTCTGAACGCTGTACCCGGCACAGAGCCAACTGCATCCACTGTGCAGCCCTGCTGAAGCCAAGGGCATGGCGTGAAAATCCTCAGCCCTGGCCGGTCCCAGCGCCTCTGACCGGAGCTGACGAGCTTCAGCAAAGCTTTGAACACATCTCAAGCCAGCGCGAGCTTGAGCTCTGCCATCCGTGGGAGCCCCCAGCGTGGGCTCCGCACTCTGGATTCAGCCAAAAACAAGCCAGTGATGTCCCCAAAAGGCAACCGAATTCCCCCAGCCCTGCGTTCGGGACGAGCGAAAGAAGCCTTGGCGCTTGACGTGGAGGATGCTCGCAGCCCCGCAGCGATGCTGTCTGATGGGCCCCAGGCGCTCGGCTCGAGGCGCAGCCGGGTCTTGCTCACACCTTGGTGCAGACGACGAGGCCGTCGGCGCCGTCCTGTGCGCCCTCGGCCACCGTGCGGCTCCTCCTCGGCCGCCAGTGAAACCCGGTGAAAAGCGGGCAGATGGGCACATGCCGCAGCCAGCGGCTCCTCTTCACCGTGCTCATCCCGAAGGGGAAGTCGTAGCTCCTCAAACCGGCCGATGCCATGCTGTCGGCGTGCGCGCCCGCCTTCCACTGCACCAGTCCCCGCTCCTCCCGCGTCCCTGCGGGCAGGCACAGCCGCTGTGCACCCCGGGACGCCCACCCCGAGCCCCCCTGGCTTCCGGCCCGCTTTAATTACCTGGGATGGTGTTGTCCAGGATGAAGGCGATGGTGCCCCCCACAAACATTTCGGTCGTCAGCAGCACCGTCAGGATCTGGTCCAGCTCGGGGACGCCTGCGGGAGGGCAGGGGCTGAGCCGGGGATGATGAGCGCGAGGCTGGTGGCACTCGGGGGAGTGATGGGGTCACCTCATGGGTGGCATCCCACATTGATCAAAGGGTGTTTCACGGTGTCACTACCCACTTGCAAGCTTTCCCCTACCGCTTTGAGGTTCTTTGCGTTTTCAGATTCACTGTGTAAATCCTACCTTGGAGCTGCCCTCCCAGTTTAAATCCCATTTTGCCCTACAAATGCACTTAATGCTGTAGGTGAGCAAGCAGAGCTGGGACATTTAGAGCCGTGGAGCGGGAGACCTGCCCTGCTCGCCCTAAGCACCATCGCAGCAGGAATTTCCTGGCAGCAAAGCAAGTGTAAAAGGGTTTTGGCCGAGGGCAGGTACCTGTGTTAATGGCCTTGGGGTGGGAGTCCAGGTAGTTGGGCAGCGTCAGCCCAAAAAACATGGAGAAGCCCAGCACGAAGAGGTTGCGGGAGGAATTCATGTCGACGAACTGCAGGTTGGAGAGGCCGACGGCTGTGATCATGCCTGCAAGCAGAGACGTGGCCGCGTCTGCCTTTGGGGTGCGCCAGTGGGAACAAGGCTGCGGATGAGCAGAACGAGCCCCGCGCTGCCGGTCCTGCCGTCCGGGCGCAGCTGGCGAAGCTCGCTCCAACCCAGCCACCGCCCTCGGCACAGCTCAGAGCTCAGCCGTAGCTTCGCGTCCCTTGGGCCCTTCAGTCGAGGCTGGGCTGATGCACGCAGCACCCGGATCCCTGGGAAATGGCCCGGCACCACTTCAGTGGTGCTTCGGGTGCTGCCATTACCGAACAGCGTGCAGAACATCCCGCCGAGGATGGGGTCGGGCAGCGATGCGAACAGTGCGGTGAACTTGCCGATGGTCCCCAAGATGAGCATGATCCCGGCGCCGTACTGGATCACCCTCCTGCTCCCCACCTGCCCGGGGATACGGGTAGCATGTGGCGGCAGCTGTCCCCACGCCCAGCCGGGGACCCGCGCGGGGCCCGGGCGGTACCTTGGTGATGCCCAAGACGCCGATGTTGGGGCTGGAGGAGGTGGAGCCATTGCCGGTCCCCAGCAACCCCGCGATGATGCAGGAGATGCCTTCTGTGAAAATGCCTCTGGGGGATGAACGGGAGGGGATGTCCCCTGCGGTGGCTGGTGGGGACATGCCTGGGGGTGCTGGGGCATGGCGGCGGGGAGGAGGTGGCCCAGCACCACCAGGGATCCGAGGCATGAAGAGGCCAAGGATGCAGATTTGGAGCCAGGCGCAGGCAGTGGGCACCTGCTGGGACATGGAGCGATGTCCCCGGCCCCGGCCCTGTGGCGCTGGCTGTACCTGTTGATGGCGTGCACCGGAGGAGCGGGCGCTCCCGCCAGCCGCGCGCAGGAGTAGTAATCCCCGATGGACTCGATGATGCCGGCCAGCGTGGCGCTGAACATGCCCAGCACGGCTGCCGAGGTCACCGTGGGCAGCCCCCACTGACCTGCCGAGGGGACCGCCACCGCTCTGGGGACCTGCCACTGCGCTGGGGACCCCGTGGGTGCTCCCCAGTGATGCTGCACCCGCTCCCTGCATCCCGCCGAGCCGTGGGTGCCCGGCCCCACGGAGCGGCCGCGGGGCACCCATGTGCGCTGGCACTCACAGGGGTAGGGGACACGAAACCAGGGTGCCACCGAGAGGATCTCCCCGCGCGCATCCGTCCTGGCCTTGTAGCCGTACGCCTCGGGGCGGCTGGGAAAGACGCCGGCGCGCGTCAGCAGGTAGCAGAGCAGCCACACCACCATGATGACCAGGATGATCTGCGGGCAGCGGGCGGGCGTCGCACGGTGACAGGAACACGCCCGGCATCGCTCCCCACAAGCATCCCCCATCCTGTGTCCCTACCGGGAACAACTTGAAGATCTGCACGCGCAGCAGGACAAAGCCCTGTCCCCAGCGGTACCCGGGCAGGCGGACGGTGACGTTCCTCAGGTACTGGGCGAAGAGGATGATGAGGAAGATGGACCTGGGGAGAGCAGAGGTCCCTGAGGGCCACCGGCATGCCGCCGGTGCCACCTGCAGCCTTGGTGCAAGGGCCTTAGAAACCCATCCGTGTCCCCCGTGCCCGCTGCCGTACAGCGCCGCGATGCCCCAGTGCGAGCCGGCCCGCTCGCCGGCGGCCTGGAAGACGGAGAGGCCGATGAGGGAGACGGTGGGGGTGACGGTCAGCGGCCCGATGTAGCTGAGCAGCGCTCCGGGGAGCCCCAGCAGCCCGATCACCACCTCCACCAGGCTGGACACCACGATGGCCCCCTGGATCTGTGGGGGGGGACACACGTGAGGGGGCGAGG
>VXAL01007508.1:417487-431187 GCA_013399475.1 Chauna torquata | reverse complement strand
TGCGCCCCGCCGCGGCTCCGCAGGCGGCGGGCGAGCGGCGCCTCAGCGCCCGCCGCCATCTCCCGCACGGCCGCGGCAAATGGCGGCCGCCGAGGCGCCGTTGCCTAGCAACCCCCCTCCCCCAAGTCTTAAAGGGGCCGCTGCGGGAGCTCGGGGGCAAGGGGAAGGGGCAGAAAGGCCCAAACCTTTCATTTCCAGAAAACCAGCCCCGCGCCGCCCCCCGGCACCCCCAAGGCCCAGCAGCGGCCGGGAGCCGCGCAGGGTGCGACGCTCCTGCCTGCAGAGGCCAGGAATGAATGAGAAGTCTTCTCGGGAAGCAGCCTGCAGCTAAGGGCAGCAACGCCTCTCCAACTAGACCGGGTTTTTCTGGCTTTTCCCCGCTTCGCACCAGTGCCCCGCCACCAGTACTGGTGCTTGCGCTGCTGCCGTTTTGGGGAGCCCACTGCCCTTACAACACCAGCACTCGGAGGCACCTGTAACGCCCTTGACCGTGGTTTTGAATATTTTATTGCTTTTTGAAATATTTTTACTTCTTGATCTCATTTTCCGCTTAATCCTGGCCTCCCTCCCGGTCCCGGGAAGTCTCTCAGCGTTCCTGTGCTGCTCACGGGCGGTCTCCCACCTCCGTAAAGCACTCGGGTCTTTGGAGCAATCATGCTAAGTGCAAAATGCGGCATGGGTCCAATAAACTCACCGTGTCCGGCCTCCCTGCCACCGCTTTATAGGCACGGGAGCCCAACAGGAAGGATACCAAACCTGGAATGAAGTCCAACCACTTTAATACAGCCGACGTACGTTCTACAAACTTTTTAATCTATAAAAAGCAACATTAAAAGAATTTTGCTTTTTATACGCACGCGTATTAAGTGCTCGTATTTGGGAAGTTCCGGAATGAAGGCTGCCTGTCGGGCTGTCAGCCGCCTTACCCCTCTGGAGGAACGCAATCAAACACTCCTGCCCTCGCAGACTCTCACCTGAAGCACGATTCACCGCGACCCGGCTAAACGCCGGTGCGGCTGGCACTCCTGGCTGACGAATGCCGAAAGGTTCATGCATCGCAAATGGTCACCATGTGATTTTTTTTTTTAAATTCTTTTTGAACACCCCCGTTTAATCGCAGAAACGCTGCTGTAGTTGCACTGGTCTAATCGCATACAGGACGCGCATCTCATCTGCGGAAGCCTTGAGTCTCAAAACCCAAGACGAACACCCACCCTCTGGTCTGGATCATGGAAAAAGCCTCTCTTCCTGCAATTCCCTGCTTCACCTGCTACCCGGCTCCCAACCGCTGCCACAAACAGGAGAGGGACACCAAGGGGACAGTTCTCGGTGCCTGCAGCCCCAGCTCCCTCTCCCCCTGCACCAGCATCTGGTGCACGATGCCCCAGGGGCACCTCAGCCCCTGCGCCTAACGCCCCACCGCAAGGAGACAGCAGCCTGAGCTTTAACTGCAGCTCTAATTCCGGCCCTTCTCAAATGTTTGAGCCCTCGATTTCCTAAGTTCAAGCACAGGCAAGCTGCGGGGCCCTGCCCTACGCGTATGGCCAGTTTCAGGAACAGAGCAACAGCAGCTGCAGAGATGCACTTGGTGGCAGAGAGGCGAGCACGGCCTCTCCCACGCTGCGTCCCCGTGCCACGGAGGGGGGCAGAAGTCTGTGCCATGGGTCCCTGCGCTGCCGGGGGATGGCACGTGTGAGGAGAGTTCATTCCATGTGCTTTACAGGTATCTAGCACATCACAAACACAAGAACAGACGTGCCGGCCCCTGCTATGCTAGAAAGAGTGGAATTTCAGGTGCAGCTACAGAAGCAGGGTGGGCGGAAGCTGCCCTGTGCAGAGCCTTGGCCTTCCTGCACTCGGCGCAGCAGAACTGAGTGAAGTTCCAACTGCTGCACGGGACCATGCGAATGCCCATTTTCCTTCCCTCTCACTGGCAAGAGCACAATGTGAGAACCTCCACAAGCAGGTTGGTTCATGGGGGTTAGTTCTTCCCTGAGCCAGGGAAACTAGATGCACACCACCAGAAAAACTGGCTCAGGAGCTCAGTGATGTTCAATGGGAATAATACTCTGTTCTCAGCTGCTTATGAGTACAACCCAGCCTCAACCTGCCTTTAAAGGTCTGGTTTCGTAACAGAGGATCACAAAAAAAACAGACACTACATGGATCTTTTTCTTTGCAATACTAGTCTCTACAGTGAAACATTCATAACTGCTCAACAGAGTAAAAATATGCTACATCAAAACTGTACCAGAAAAAGCAGGACCCCTGTAACAGCTGGAGAATAGTTTGCAGATAAAAATCAGAATTATACAGCCAGCTTAAAAATATGCCACTGAAAACATACGAGAAAATAAACACGGTTGTCCTTTCCCTGCAGTTTGGCAGACGCTGGAATCGGTGCATTTCACAGATTCTCATCTTCTTGTTCAGTGCTGCTGTTGTGCTCTCAGCTTGTCGTCTCACCAAGGAAGAGAACGGGCAGAGACCCCCTCCAGTCAGACAAGCACTCACTCAGGTCCCTTTGACAGTAACGAGAGCTGGGAGCGCGCTCAAATGCTTACCTGAAGCAGGTACTTGACGCTTCCGAGCTAAGCACTGAATATCAGGCTCCAACAGGACATATGCTGCCTTTCATCTAAATTCTCGTTACAAACCACTGCAGAGGCAAGGACATCCACTCGATAGTAGTATGAAAAGGCTAGTGCACTGAGTACTGAGAACTACACGGTATGACCGAGTGAATTGCAGGTCCATAGAAAATACAGAAAGCGTAAGACATTTGTCTACTCTCCTGGGAAGTATACACTGTTTGGATGGCAGACAGACTACCAATGGAGACACGTTCCAAACTCATAGCATTTCCCAGGGAATTAATTTACAAAGTGCCTCTGGTCCTTGGAACCAAATATAGTGTACAGTATATTAAAGCAAACACTAGCTCTACAGCTTGTGTCGGCCCATCTCTGCACTGTATGAAGGAATCGAATATTCAGACTCTTTGCAATAGACTCCTTCTCTTTTTATACAAAGGAAAATAAAACCATAATTTAAAACAGCAATAAATAAAAACTACAGAACATGTATGTGCTGGTCAGCCCCCTTTGTGCATTCCAATCAGACTGGAGAGCTTCTCACAGTGCTCAAGTTTCAGTGATTCTGCTTTCTGTTTTAACCGCTCATCTCTGTATAGCTTGGCCAAATTTGACAAATCAGACTCTGAAAGATGAAAAAAAAAAAGGCAGAAAAATATGTATTAGGATGAAGCCGTGAGCCTGCTTCAAGCAACTTTCTCAATGCTTTTTTATCCTCATGATTTCTTTTTTTAAGTTCACCTTTTTTCAATGAAACTGTGCATGTTATAGCAAGTTTCTTTGAAGAGAGGCCATCAGGTTTAACCAGGCTAGCTACTTTAGAAAACTTACCATAATTGCTTGAAAATTCAAACAGTTATAATAACCCAAAGACTCTACCAGTGCACCAACTGGGCAATAACCAAAACCAAAAATAAGACTAATTATTACTGTCTACAAAGAAAACACAAACTATAAAAATATAGCTTAGAAGTCACATAAGATGGAAAATTTTGTTAATGACCTAAAGAGTGACTGCATTTAAGTATTTGTATGTATTTAAACTACCTGTTCATGAAAACTAACTATGCATACGCTAGTAGGATAACATTTGGTCTGCTAAACAGCAATTGTCTTAGTCAATACCAGTATTTCCAACTGGAATTACATCTCATCTCGTCATGCGCTGATCCTCACTGATGGCTCACCAGGCACAGACCGATGGAGGGGGGTTACTCTACACCTGTCAGTGGTGCGTAAGTGACACGCCAAAAGAAAAGAGAACCTCATGACTACTTTTCCTATCGCTTTCTTAAGGCTGTGTCAGCTGTCTGCAGCTAAGCAGGAATTACAAGACGCACATCTCTGCCCACGTAACTGAGAAATGCAATTCTTCTGGCAGACCTGTTCCACACGGGCCTCGAACGTTCATGCAAATAGATAATGTACAGATAGTTGTTTTCTTGATGTTGCATTTCTCAGAATTCAAACTCTGTCTGCCAAGAGGTTTGCCCAGAAGACATTATTGTAAATTCTTTTAATTCTTCTGGTTTTTTTTTTATATTGATTAAAGGAAGGTGAACAGCTAGATAAGGGACTTTGTCTGAAAAGCCCCTGTGCCCTTTCATTAACAACAGAGTCTTGAGTGTACTTTGCATATTTTTCCTTCTTCTCAAAAGCAACATGTAATTGAAATAATCCCATTGTTTGAATTATCTCCCACCCGCAACTCAGAGAAGCATCTTCGGCTGATTAGCTAAGGAAGTCTTAATATAGCTTTCTCCCTGAAGAATAATTTAGATCCAGGATTAGATGCGCCTATGAGAATAGCAGTAATTTATTTCTGAAAAGGTCAAAATTTCCTTAAGCACAGGCTACCTGATGAAAAACTGAACGTCAAAGAGCTTTTATGCACCTTACAAGTCCCTCATTTCACAAAATCATTCAGAGGGGAAAGAAATTCTCAATAGGGCCTTTCATGCCGTACATCCTCTGTCCCTATCCCATTGGAATTTAAAGCCACATGATACTCTATCTATTTATTGGAAAGCTTTACAAACTGACAGGCACAAACATCTTATTTTAGGTCAGGAATCAATTTTCAGTTTTTATAACTAAGATGCCACTCAAGCAGAATGTAGATGTGCTGGGTACACAGTCTTGACGACCGTTCAGCAAAGCCAGGCTCAGGTAATTGTCTCCAAGTCCAGAGTCCCCGGAGTTCTGCAGTGAAATCTCTTAGTTTACATTTGTCCAATTGGGCAAAATGGGCAAAATTATTTACTGCAAATGTTTGCACTTCTGACAGCATTCATGCTGTCATGTAAGTTTCCTGGGGTTTTCAATCTTTTACACAGCTGTTCCTTCAACCTTCTTTGACTGAAGTTTCTCTCTTTTAAGGAACTCTTAAAATACGTATTTCCAACTATGCTATCTTCTGTTTTCAGTTGCCTACTTGTAGTTCTCTCCAATTCAGAGCTCTTTGCACTCTTACTTCACAATTGTGGTACTACACCTGAACATCATCTGTAAAAACCTGTGACTTGCCTTTTCAGCCATATCAAAGGGTATCAGAAGACCAAAAATCACCACATAAGCCACTTCCACACTCTACTCTGCTGTGGAGTGACTGGCTTAACAACATATTGATATAACAGTTACTTTTCAAGTTTTTGTTAAGGTAGCTGGACATCAGGTAGCACTTTTCAAATCATAAAATCAAGGACTTTAAATTACACTGTTCATATAACTATTCTGTGTCCGTTTTGCTGGTGCTAAAGAGAAAATATACCTTCAGTAAATAGAACATACTATTAATAGACATTCAACTGACAAAAAAAAGTTGACCACCAAGTTAAACACTTATACAAGAATTAATTGACCAAAATTAGGAAACGATAGCCGATTAACAACTGTCTCAAGGTCTCCACACAACTTTTCCACCAGAACTCCATCTTGTATTCAAAGTTTATTTTTACAAGCTTGGCTGTACTAAAGTTAGCAGTCTCAGCTGTGCTCATTACCTGCTCTCACTGGCCTAGATGGTAATCATTCTGAAAACTTTTTTTTTTTTTTAAATTACAGTGCTCTCCTCAGGCTACTGCTAATTGTGGACATTGTAGATGTATTTGCAGGTGTGTGACTAATATGCAGACTAAAAAAAAGTCTAAGTGCAAAAAGCTCAAGAGGAGGCTGTTTTGCAGGCATTCATCACTTAACACTCAGTGCTGGGTCACCTCCCTCTCTCTGACTACCAGTCCCTCTTAGACTTGCAAACCCTGTTGCTTATTTCGGGGCAGGGCACTCCTTAGGTCAAGGTCTACATGAAACAGACAATATGGTGATTTTCAGTTGCAGAAGGTTAATTAAAAGGAGTTTTCCTGTAAGGGAAAAAAACTCTATTCCTATAGCAAGCCTACACATGAAGCCTACACTTATGTTTACAACAGCCACATCGTACCTAGAGGCTGCTACTGCCAGCCACAGATGTTCAGAGATCACAAGTCAAGCACACCAAAAATTAAGAGATTATTTGGGATTTTTAGGGTTTCACATTGTGGGTTCAGGGTCTACATCTGTGTACTTCTCTTTAAAAGCAAGATTGGTAATTTTGATGTAAAATAAGAAAACTGTCTCTGGATGAAAAGAAAACACCCTTCCCATCAAAAAAAATCTGTAAATAGTTTGGAGTCAGCGACACTAATGCTACCTCTTGTGTTAGATTAAAGAATACTAGTGACTAACAAATAATACAATACGGGGCTAAAACGTGTGCCTTTATACGTGCCACTGATTGACTTAGAACTGATATAAGAAAAATGATTTTGAACGCTCACATTTTTGTCTTTTCCCTCTCTGCATTCAATTCTTGTTTTTCACCATAGTCAAGATTGTCTTTTAAAAACATGATCTCAAACTCATCTAAAGATAGAAAATGCAAATAAGTGCATGAAATAAGCAGAGAAGCACTCTTTTTAAAAACTGATACCACTACCACTATGAGATTTTCAAAAGCACCTGAGCAGGCTATGGGCTGTCTTCCTGACAAAGTTTGGAAGAAAAAGTTAGATGATGACCTCATGGAGCCAATCAAAGTAAAACTGATTCTGCCTCAGCAAAGGAAACATTAAATAGGTGATGCCTCAAGATCTCTTCTAGCCCTTACAATCTGTCAGAGCTAAATAAATGTGGTGGACGACAGTGTTTAAAACATCATCACTTAAGAGTTAGTCAGTCAAGCATAACAACTGAGTGGAAAAAAAAAGTCTCAAATGGTGGAATCCGCTTTCCACTTCTCTCTCAATCACCTAAAATGAGCTTTGACAGCCCCTCAAGAATAACGAATTCAGAGTTAAGAACAGATGCGAGATATACCACTGCAAGATTTGAGAAGTTACATGCATCGGAAAATGGGGCTAAAATGGGAGCGCTTTGTGAAGCACAGCCATCATGCAACTGTGGATGGGTTGTAGGCACACACTTGTAACAAAAATAACTTACTTTGCTGTTTCTCCTTCCAGCAGCTGGTCTGAATATAGTCTATGTAATCTTTTTCAACGGTCTTCTCTAGCTCTTGAAGTTCTGCTCCTTGGTAATTCTTCTCAAAGTTTTTATCAACATAGTAAGGCACCTGCAAGTTCTCTGTTTCTCTGCTAATAACATGGCCTATGGACCTGTCAAAACATCATGAACAAAACAGATTTTTCAGCAGTTCAAAGAAAGAAACAGAGAGATGTTTCTTGTTATTAACATTTCCAAAACAGAGTATTTACAACAAATTCTCAACAGTCACTTTCTGCAGGACTACAGCTCCCTCAGCCATCCAGTAAGGAAATTACAAGCCTCAGGCACAGCAAGCTTTTCACTACAAACAGAATTCACTGAAGGGGGAAAAAAAAAAAAAAAAAAAGAACCACTCCAGAGCTGATGCTGTTCCTTCCAAATACCATATTTGTTCTCGACAGCTCAGTCGAGATACTTCCAAAGCATAAGAGCAAATTTTATCTTTAAACAGAAGCTCCACACCCTTTCTTCTGTTTACTGTTAACTTCTGGCAAGCTAGGTCCAGAAATCCATAGGAAATGATGACAAATATACAGACTACAGAAAAGGCATATGGGCCAATATTGTTTAGGGCACAGTGAAACTGGATTTAAATTTTCCTGATTTCTGGATCCTTTCTGGAAATACAAACTAGCAGGGGAGATTCTAGTTACACTCTCCTTTAGTGGCTAGGTAGTGCGTGGAGCGCCCAGTAGGTAGAATATGCCACTCTGACACACATACAAGGCTAAACTATTCTCTTCTAATCAATTTTTACTTGAGCAATGATATCCAGGCATTTTTTTCAAATCTCTGCCCAGAGAAAGAGGTGGGCAGCCAAAACGTGAAGGTTATACTCTACCCAACAGAATTCAATTTGCTCCTTCCATTTCCTAGGCTCCTCTTATCGTTCTCTCACTGTGTCTTGGACATGCCTGCTCTCCTTACATAAACAATTTATTTTAAGGCTGTTAGTTTTTTAAAGATATGATTTAGAGAAACAGCATCTGTAACTGTATACCAAGCTCAGGCATGATTATCTCAGATGAACAGAACAAGGGGAGGTAGTGAAGAAAACCAGGAGAGATTAGCTACTCTGGGAGCAGCGTGGGAGGTTTCACACGGGACTGGCAGATAGCAAAAACACTCTCTGGAAAGAAAAAAACAACCAAGAAACAGAAAAACCAAGCCACCAACTCTCATGTTCTCATGCTAGGTCTACATGCTGACATCTTGTGGTAAAAAACAGTAAAGTGTGTTGGGGCCAATTAAAACTACACTATGACAGTGGACAGCATATGGGCCTAAACCTAAATAGTTTTGCTCCCAAAAGGGAGCAAGGAGAATTTGTAGAGCACTCTGCAAATAGCAGAGTGTAGCAGGCCCCCACCTATGTTACATGAAAATCTGCTGACTCCCATTCTTATCTCAGTAAGAGCCAGGGAAGTTGACTAAACTAGTCTAGAAAGCTTCCTTCCTCCCAGCGCTGCATGATGAGGAGTAAATGGGTTTTCCTCTGCCCCACAAACTTGGATTACAGCAGGCCTGGCATTCATTCTGCTTCCAGAGCTGACCAGTTTAGTTTGTCCTCTGCAACCTGTGGATCCTGCTTCTTTATAAATGTTAAACCAGGGCATTTCAAAGCTTTAATGATTTGTGGAGCTTGACAATTTTTCCAGTGGAATTCAGGCTCCAGAACATATTTGGATTTACAGCGCACACTGCAGGCTTGACTTCCTGATTGCTTTACATGGGAATGTCAGAGGCAGTCCACAGACCCTCTGGGGCTCGGCAGACCAGCGGCTGATCAGTTCTGTAGCTAAGCTACATCCACATTCCTACAACTGTATCGTTGTGCAAAAGCTTTTCACACCAACTGGGTAAGCTTGCTGGCTCAGCGCCTCTATTTGTTCAGCACGCAGTGCAATAAAGCTCGCCATAGTTTACTTCATAGTGATAATGTTTAGGAGAACTTATCAGTAGAGACTGTTGGTATTTCCTTATTTACAAACTGATAAGTTTCTAGAAAGAGTAGAACAGAACAGTAACAAGCACCTTTCTATCAAGCCCAACTTCTGCCTACCTCCTTTACCTCAAACACCAAGGAGCAGAAAGAACTGTGTTCAAGTGACTTACGACTTGTAGAACAGGCTGTAGGGTGGGTTAGTCGCCATCAGCTGAGTTATAACCGACACTATTATTATTATGAAAACTGGCATCAACTGAATAAATGCAGAATATGAGTTCTGAAAAGAACAACAATAATTAGTGGACAAGTAAAGACATAATATGGAAAACGATACATATGTTCACAGAAATCAGGCTATCATAAATCAACAATGCATTAAATGTAAACTGAGAAAAAAAGATGAGTACTTTCAAATTTTGACAAGGACGACATTTCAATTTTAAAATAACCTTTATTAATGATCTCTGAAAGCTCTTTAAAGTCGTTTTCTTCCAATTACGTTTTCAGAGCATTTCTTTCATCTACAGCTTCCTCCCCAAGGCAATAGATGCTCACAACACTGCCTGCCAGTGACCAGCTGACAATCCAAACCAAAGGAACACTGCAATTCCCATTTGTGCCTACGGCTTTCTGTGCATGTTCTGAAGTTTTCTACACGTATTCTAAAAATCTCAATCTGTCCTAACATTGGATAAAACCACTTAAAAGTAAAGGGTGAAAAGACCATATGTAATGTAACCTGGGGCAGGATGCAAACACTTGTTATTTGAATTAATTTTGCAGTGCAAAAGAGTGAAAAAAAGCCCGAAGATCAAAGAGTTCTGCTAGGCAGAGACCAAACACAGATCTTTACTACCGCTCCTCATCTGATTTTTAAACTGTCTTTTGTAATTAGGAGCAAATATAATATGGAGCTATTTAGGCTCTGCTCTCTGCCCTGGGATAGCAACAAGGATACCTGACGTAGTAGTGGGCGGGATTCATTTGCCCTAGCTTAGCTGTCTACAGGCTGTGTAAGCTTTTTCCAAAGCCTGTCTGCAAGCAACTCAAAGTGAAAAATTAATCTCTCTCAGAGAACAACTGCATTAGGTTAACAGACTGCCCCTAAAGGAAGATTTTTCCAAGGTAGGTAGCATGGGTGTATATACGTGTGTGCTAGCAACAAATGATACCTGGTGTCTCATCTGGAGGTTTCAGTTGGTAGAAATGTATCCCAGACCCATCTTGCTCTGGGCTGGAAAAAGCCTGTGCAGCACCTGAGATGAAACTGTGTGCTAATTTACTGAAGGATTAAATATGCCACGAGGACAAGACAGTACTTCTGTATCAGAAGTCAGTCCACATTTGGACTGATCACTGTTAGACTACCAAGCCCTTAGACCTTGCAAAAACCAAGCACCAGCAAAATACTTGGCTGCAGAAACTCCAGGGCCTGTGATCCTATCAATATAATCTATTTTTAAAGCAGCGGTTAATAAAAGAAAAACAATATGATTACTTCTGAAGTCATCCATTTTGGCTGCAGCACTTAAGGATAAGCACTGAGCATTGAAGGATGGGAAAGTCTGTACTGGCCTCAGATGTACACCTGAACCCCTCACCCTGGTGAAACGTTTAAGCCCAAGAGATCCCTTCTCCTGGCTACCTGTGGCCTGTTTTCTTCCTCCTCTTGCTCCTGCGTCCATGCTCTTTCATTTCGGTGCCTCCGCGGATAATAGTGTGCGTCTCTGGCTACATTTGAGAACATATGGATATTTCCTGTTAAAAGAAGCCAAGAGAATCATGACTTTCATCTGGTTGCTGGTGTTTTCCTGTACTTCTGTTTTTGGTTGATTATCCAGGCTTATACAACACGGACTGAATTACAGCTTTGAGACCTCAGATTTGAATGGCAAAGTAATATGTTATTCCAAAAAAGCACACCAGAGAAATTGTGAAATTTGCCCCAAGTCCATCTTAATTTACCATAAACTGCAGAAATTGCTCTCTCTCTCAATAAATAAAATTGTACCTCATACTTTAACACTGTTTTTTTATATTCACTTGCAAAGCTGTAGTTTGTGTTGCATCTCCAGGCTTTAAGTGGGAAAATTTATTTGCTTCACCAGACTTCGGCTACGAACTACGGCTACCCATAATTACTGAATGTGCTCTTCTACAGTCAGTTCTATCTCCTCTTCCATGAAGCTATGAACAGTTTCACTTAATCACTTTAGAATGCCGAAAGAGATTAATAAAACAGCTTTTTGAGGGAAAAAAAAAGATTACAATTCAGGATTTCCTTTCTTGTACACTGAATGTAGTTGATTTATTTTCAAAAATTCTAAAATGAGGAAAGAATTTTATATGATGTTTTGATTAGGAGCTTGAACTCTGACTATATCACCATATGGATATCTTAATAATAGCTGCACTCTCCTCTCTTGAAATTCAGACTATCTTTGTAATAGAGAATTGAAATTTATGGTATTTCTGTTGTCATAAAGGCCAATCTATTTTTAAGCCTCAGGAAAAAGGACAGATTATTTTACACTCTTCTACTGGCTTTTATCTGAGTTCCCCAATTTTGCAAGAAACTTGGGGGGAAATGACCTTTGCTACTGTGTCAAAACATCCGTTTCACTGCTTGTTCAAAGACAGAACCCCACGCAGGACTAACAAATTGCAGGAGCCAGCCAAACCTGGCTGGCTTGAAGAAGAAAAGTTCCTTTCTTAAGAGTTCCCATCATTTAATGCAGCTCAGACAATATCTTACCAAGCTGCGAAAGAACAAAAGTGAGCATGGGAATGAGCAATGGCTTTTGCAGAGTACCTAGAAAAAAATTCTCACAAAATTTCTGCCTGCAGTTTCTTTCCTTCCACGTGCATTTATTTATTTATTTATTTATTACGAGCAGGAAGCTCAACTTGTAGGGCTACCCATTATAATTACAGCACTACGTCACTTGGAGAGCCTCCTTTTAGGCTTGTAAGCTGACAAGCCACAAGCCTGCCCATAGGCAAAACTCACCATGTAGCTTAACACCAACATTTCTTACTCAGATTTCCAACAAGCCTGCACACAAGCAAGGTGTCACAAAAAAACAAAACAAAACACCAGCACAAGACTGCAGTTTAACACAAACTTCAGTGAACATGCACAAATCTCACTTGATGTTACGACAGCATGAAAAATGTTCTCATTGTATTACCTACCTGCACACCCTCTTACTAGCAATTCTCTTGCTAAGTAGAAACTATGAGGACTTCGCCTATTTGGAAAACTACTGAATTGATATTCCATAATTAAAAACTCACTTTCAGGTTATGAAAGTTTACATAAATGTAGACCCAAACGTGGTTTTGGTGAGGAATTTTTTTTTTTTAAACCAACAGCTATTAGTATGAAATTATCTTTATTTTCATATTCTTTGCTGCTTGGATAAAAATTCCCATTCAATTCTTCAGGTCACTCTACCTACTATATATCTGCCGTGCCCAGTACCCAAATTCCTCCCGCAGCTCCTCAATTTTCTGTCCTCAAGTCCAAGCGTTCCCACTGCCCACAGCTACATACCAGTCATGCTTCACTTCACCAGTAGCGAAAGCAAAAGGCATACGCGGGTGCTATTTCTTGCAAAGTCGGGGAATTATGCCAGACTGAGTTTTGTACACTTTGCTTTCAAAATTTGATTGGTAACTCTGGAATCTGAGATCCTCTAGCTGCAGGATGCTACCACACAGACCACAGTAATGAGGAGCTTATAAGTCACTACCTGTACCTGCTGCTTTAGGCTGTAGTAATTGGCGCGTATGTAATTTTATAGCATGCCTTGGAAGTGAGAAACAGCACGCAAGAGCACTAGAGCAATTCAGCAAAAACTGCTGATAGTGGCAAGATGCTTAAGCTCACCACACCTTTCAGATTTACTTTTAATCCTAACCTGTATTCCATTCTTGCAACATCTTCCCATTTTTAGTGCAAATAAGCCAAGGCTGGACTAAGACACGCACAGAGCTGCTGCAGGTACAGACTCTAACATCCTGCACATCAAGCAACAGCCAGCCTTCACTGGCAGGCATCATTTTCTAAGCTAAGAAGCTTTAATTTCTTTACAGTATGCAAGCTGCTGCAACCCAAATGAACTACATTTTCCTAGTTACAGGGGCACTGAGACCACAATGCCAGGAGCCACTGCCATGCTGCTCTGTAATGCAGGAACAAGTCTCAAGGACAACGCCATCAGCAAAGATGCCTCTGATCCCTGCCCATTCACACCTTATTTCGCCTCTCAAACCACTGCTGGCTTCAGACAGTGGAGGCAAGAACAACGAAAAGAAAGGTCTTCAGCTATAGCTGGTATTAAAATTTTGCCCACCCAAGAATCCAACTGCCTAAACCTGTGGCAAATTAAAACATTCTTACCCTAACTAGTGCTGCCAGAAATCCTCAAGAGAGGCTTGAGAGGTTAGGAACGAACGTTCCCCAGCAGCAACAGCCATAACCCCACACCCAGCTCTCTCTTCCAGCAGCACACTTGGACAGCAAGGCTGGGCTTTGAGCTTTTTTAGGGACCAAAGTTACTATAACCTTAAGTTTAAACTGTGCATTAAGGGAGCTTTTCCAGGCATAAAAA
>VXAL01007508.1:351122-417385 GCA_013399475.1 Chauna torquata | reverse complement strand
AATCCGAACAGGTGTTTGCTGTTTTCCAAAAAAATAATTTAACTACCTGGGCAATACCAAGAGGAGCTCAACCTCCTTTATGGTTCAGTGTCAGTTTATTTCAAAACATTTCAAAAACAGTGCTGACAGATACCAACCTGTAGGAAAGTGCCCACCAAAAAACACATTGAATATTTCTTCTGGTGTAATGTCTGCTTCAAATTCTGTGTAGTAATTATAGTGCCTGGCCTGGCCAGTACTGACATGCTCTTGGTCACTTCCAAATTCGTCGTATCGTAATCGTTTTTCAGGGTTGCTCAGAACTGCAAAAGCATTACCTATTGCTGGAGAATGAATTAAAACAAGTGTTACAATGCAGTACTTCCAGACGTGGGACTTCTGTAAGCAGATTAGCAAAATGCCCAAACAGGCACAAAAAATGTGTGCTTTGCCAAAGACCGATTTACTTTTGAAAGAACTGCCTTTGCATAAGAAGCGTTACAACACCAATGTTACCTGTGACGGAACCTATTTCCTGCTATCACTGATACCAGGGAAAGACAAAAATATTGAAGTATATAGAGAGAGCTGAAGTACGTGAAAAACTAAGATGAGAGAGTCCACCTCTATCAAGCGATTGAGGGAGAACGTAACTTTTTAATCAGGTCAGACTAAGTACTGACATCGAAGTGCACTTCCGTATACGAAATACAGGTAACACAAAGTTAATAACTGCAGAGAGTAATTAAAATGCAGCCCCATATTCCAAGCTTTTTTGTCAGCAGAGATGTTTGTGAAGCTGTACCTGCATATTTATTCACAGTGCACGTCAAACCACCTGGAAGTTGCCTGTTTGGTTCATCATCTTCCTTGGTCTTTGATAGAAAATGGCTGTAAACAAGTTTATAGAGAAATACAACTCTAACACAAAAAAAAGAAAGAAAAATGCTTCAAAAACTCCTTATTCTAATACACAGCAAATGAAAACCTAGCTGTCTTAGCACTGATGTACAATGCTGTTGTATACAGCTGCAACACAGCAGGAATTCAGAAGATGCAAGAATTTAGATGCTAACATTGTTGATGCAGGTTTAGATTGCACCATTACTGAAAAATCCAGACACAGAATACTGGAGCCTGATTTCACGTGTTTGCATGTATTTTTTCAAAGATTTTATTAAGACTCTGAGCAGCTATTTATTACACAACAACATGCTCCCCTGTCTGGCCAGTATAGTTTTCGAGCATTACACTAACCCTTTATTTAGGAACGAGATTTGTGATGCCTTTTCCTTTGATCTGTATTTTGAAGATCTTATAAAGGGCAAGTCTTGCTGAGCAGCTGCAGAATTTTATAGAGATGTCGGTATCCAACTACAAAAATGACAAGCGATGCGGGCCCGTGCGATGCCTTTACATAACGTGTGGAACCGTAAGCCTGAGGCAGCCCTTCCTCGCCCTACGACTCTCCAACGCGGCCCAGACTTCACCTCACCTACCTTTAAAAGCTTCCGTCGCGCCAGGAGCACGGTTCTTGTCCGGGTGAAACTTAAGGGCCAGTCGGCGGTAGGCTTTCTTCAGGTCCTCCTCGCTGGCATCCCTCTCCACGCCCAGAATCTCATAGTAATTCCGGCAGCTCTTTATTCTGGAAGCGCACACAACACCGGCGTTAGCGGCCTACCTCCCCGCAGGCGCACGCACGGGCGCTGCGCTGCTCCAGCACCGCAGGGCACCACCCCTCAGCGGGGCGAGGGACGGGGAAGGGGCCCGCAGCACCACAGGCCCTCACCGGAGGCCGGGCCGGCCCCGTCACAGANCATCTTGTGCGCGGCGGCGGCGGCGGCGGCGGCGGCGGCTGCGCGGGGAGTTCTGGGTACTGCAGTCCCGCCGCCCCGCGCCGCCTCAGGACTACACTACCCAGCGGGCACCGCGCGAGGGCGGGGCGACTGCGCGGGGGTGACGTCATAGCGAGGGTCAGTGACCTCATAGAGCACTTCCTGTGGCAGGCTGAGGAGGCGGCGGTCTGGGGGATGCGGCTACCGGGTGCTTGGTAACGTGGGCGCTGCCTGTGCCAGAGTCACCCAGGCCTTGTCCGCGCTGAGGGCCTTGAGGAGCAGCGGTGGCTCGCGTGGGCCTTGCCCTGTTGCTCGGCGCCCCGCGGCGGCGCGTCAGGCCTCAGGGACCCGTCCTGAGTGGCGAGGCAGGTTGGAGCCTGGAGAAACTGCTGCTTTGTGTCTTCTGACAAAGTCCTGCACCCGCAGCATGGATCGGAAGCCCCTGCACGGCGTGCCTAGCTGAGCGTGGGTCACAGCACTTACACGCTGCTAGTGCTGCTGCTTGTTTTCTTTCCTCCCACGTGCTGATTGAAGCTGGGCTAGCAGGCTGTTGGAGAGGAATCATGGGGTGCTGTGGCTGCTGAGGCTGTGAGGGAGTTGGTGTCTTCTACCAGCGTGACTCGAAGGAGCAGTGCTTAGCACAGACACGTGCGCAGCAGCCTGGGGCAGCTCTCTCCCTTTATTTGAGCGGCAGCACCTGGACATAAGGGGTCACATTGCTTCCCCTGTTTATTTTAATTCAGTCTTTCTTTTGAACAGCGTCAGAGCTTTGTTTTAGTTTTGGGTGTGGTTCAATTCCAGAGTGGAGCGGGTTCAGGTTTTTTGTCAAGACCTTAGAGAGGCTAGGACAATGAGTTCAGAGGAAGGAAAACTAAAACAGGGATGAGCTCTCATGGAATGGCCTTTCAGAGGTCAGTGTGGCTTGTCAGGAGGTGGGGAGATGAGTTAAAGCTTGGCACTCACTGAAGTGTTTGTTCTTGCAGGTGCTTACAGGCTGCCTCTAAGCTGTGCTCCTGAGACTCAAAACCTGCTCGTGAGCCTCCATGCACCAGGTCACAGGTCTGAGATCTGGAGCTACTTGGATCCACCAAGCTGGGCGTCACCTGGGATCTTGTGCTTAAGCAAACTCATCAGTCTGGTGGAGGTAGGGTGAGTGATGTGATGTTTTACTTTTTGGAAACTTTAGCAGAAAAACTTGATTTAGGGAGAAAAAAAAATTGCTATCAAACTACCTCGTGTGTATGTTAAAGATAGAAAGTGTGTTGGATCTTAACAAGAGTTGAGAAAACACTGTGTTTGTTAAGCTGAACACTTCACTGCGTGCTGTGAAGCACAGCTACCTTTAGCATTACATGCTCCAGTAAGCATCTCGTATCCATCCTGTAAAATTAAATCAAGCTAAATTATGTTTCATTGGACTGTGCAGGGGAATATGTGCAGTGATACCTATTTTGAGTGCTTGATTAAATCTTTTTTCCTTGACTTCATAATTTACCTTCAGGTCTGATAGATTTTGATGCTTGTGTTAGGAGAAATCAGTATCTCTGTGTGCTGCTGCTGGGTAAATGAGGTGCTCCAAGGTCTCTGACTCTGCAACTGGTGGAGCTTGCAAGCAGGAGTGACAGGGAAGACAGGCAGAGGCAAAGGTAGTTGCAGAGTTAGTGCTTTAGTACATTATGCTGCTGAGTAAGGCAGCTGAGAGGCATCCAGAACTACCCAGTAGAACATTGTTTCTGTTACAGTCGCATGGAAGCTGGGTATCGATGTCTTAATCATCCTCTAGCTCAGCTGATAAGGATGTTTTGCTGAAGGTGGTTGGTGACCTCCAGCTGGGTCTGAGCCAGCACGGGTGGTGAGCCAGCACGGGTTGTGGACCAGCTGGTTCGTACTGTTCTCGTTATCATGGTGACTAGGGGATGTGTTTGTGGTGGTGGGTTCTCTGAGCTGGGCAAGGGGCATCTGCTTTTCTGGTCTATCAAGACGCTCTGTGAAAGCAGTGGTGCAGAAGACTGAAGCTCTCCCAGCAAACTCTGGCTGCCAATGTTCAGGAACTGGAGTAGCTCAGTATTTTGCTTGTGACTACTCCCACTTGCACTTGCACAAAGGGAGAGATCTTGCCGTTTGTACTTAAGACAAGTCTTCTTTATTGTATGTTGGACTTGTTGGAAGATACTGACCTGTCTGCCTGAAGCTCCGTTATTAATAACAAAGTATTTAAGAGGTCAGTTTGCATTTCAGCAGCACCTTTAATTCACGGCTCTCCAGATGCTTTACAGACACTGATTAACATAGCCTCACAACAACCCTGTGAGGTAGGTGGGTATGATCATCCCCCCTCTGTGGGGACAACCAGGCACCAAGCATAACGGGCCTGGAGCAACTGTGCTGTCATTTGACCTAGAGCTTGGGCAGTTAAGTCCCATTAGGCCTTCAGCTTCAGATCATGCTTTTCGAATGTACGGGTTTAGCTCAATGGGGGGCTATACTGATTAACTGTCTGCCACAGGCTGTAAAGGCCTTTAATCTAAGGCAGCAGTTTATTAGCCAAGTAGGTGGTTCCTTGGTGCTTCTTGCTGCTGGAATAATCTGAGGGTTTGAAGGCATTTCAAAAATACAGTTAGATATCAACCACTGAGCTTGACAGGCTGTAGCCGGAGAAAGCCCTTACCCCCCAGACGGGGAAGCTATTTGGGATGCTACTGTTAAATGTGTTGATCAGAACGGGCATAATAATTTATATAAAAAGTCCACCCTTGCTCCTTCCCCAAAGGAAGTGGGAAGAAAAAAGCCTAGAAAGTCACTGGTGGTAGTCAAGTGTCAGCTTCTAGCTCTGGGTTGTTGGCTTCATAGCACCTGCAAAAGGAACAAAACGTTGTATATCAGCAGCCTGTTTAGGCTGGCAAAAGAAATGAAGCAACGTGGTCCCTCAGACCAAGTCCAAATGCAAGTTTAGCTTTAAAACCTAAAATGCTGTGATTTACTGATGTGGAATGGATCTGAGAGTGCTGATGGGAATGTGCTCCAACGTCGCCTGCAGCTCTGCAGAGCGGGAGTATGGGAAGCTTGGACTCTAGGGGGTGGGACCTTGACTTCAGAAAGGCAAGCTTATGTACCTCTTAATTTAGCGACAAACAGCTGTAGCTGTCGCTGGCCCTAAGTGATGGTACCTATATGTATGAAGTATACTTGACACCTTGAGTTCAGGCAGCTTGGATAAACTTGAGGTGGGCACCCAAACTTTCACCAGGCTCACTGGAACCCGGTTGGGCCTTTAGGAGTTTGCTGACAGCTGTTTGTTATTACCTTTCTGAAGGAATAAGAGCAAAGGAAATACCTCAAAGGCATGCCCTTGTCCAGCAAGAGAAATATTCCCAGCTAACTGTCTAAAAAGCAAGGCTTAAAAGGGAAACCTTTTCTGATGGTGGGTAACTCATACTGTTGTTCATGTTGATGTTCTTCATGGAGATCAGAGTGATGGTGTTATCCTTCTCACTTGTGCCTGCAGAGCAGCTGTCAACAAGAGAAGACATTAGTTACTCTGGAAAATAAGAAGGGAGTTTCTTCACGCAGAGGCAAACAGGCAAGGTTGAGGCTTGCACATGGGGACCAGGGTTGATTTGCATTGCTCTCTGATCTGTCCTGATTCAGGTGCATCCTTACTGCCAAATTCCCTCATCCCCTGTCTCTATGCTCAGAGATCTCTGCAGAGACAAGGAGTGCGGTCAGATGAATTTGGATATAGCTCTAGTTTGCCAACAGACAGCGCAGTTGTCTCTAGCGTCACTGCTTTAGGCAAATCAAGGAGCACTTTGGATCCTGTGTCTAGTGACTGGATTACCTTCTAGCCCCTTAGGCATTACCAGAACTGGAACAAAAGGAAACATTACTGTCCCCCTTGTGCTGTGCCCTTACATCTACAACAGTTGTCATGCAAATGGAGCCCTGGATATTTTTGCACCAGATGCTGCTGCTCATGTATTGCCAGCCTGTCTCTGCTGAGAGAGACGAACAAATGTTAGGAAGGTGGGATTGCCCTTTCTCCCAGCCCTGAGCGCTTGGGATGGGCGATGTAGACTGGATGACTTTGGGAATTAGGGTGCCTTGGGGCATGGTCCTCTGCTCTGATACGCCCTGTCTCAGTGGTTGCAGATCACTTAGATGATTATCATAATGGCTATTTAAGAACCACTGATGTTAATGCAGATTCTCACCTCAATATTTAGGGACTCTGCTCCCTGTGTCCTTTGCCTCATTCCAAAGCAGAGTATTACCTTGCTGAGAAAGGATAGGAAAGAAGGAGCAACATGTTTTGACACTTTCTCCCCATTTTAGGTCCCTTCCAGCTCTTGTTTTATGATGCTTTCTGCATGTAGCTTCTCTTCTTGGGTAGCAGGGTCTGTGGGGATCAGACAGACCATTCTCCACTTAGTGTTTCTCTTCCAAAAGGCTCTGGATTGGGCTCCCCCTTAGCCCACTTGTGCTAGATAACAGTAATAGGGGTCTTGGAAGATCTTTCTTTGGGGACCTGATCTCATCTCGCTGAGACTGTTTTTGAAATTCAGAACACAAGGTTAGACGTCAAGTTTATATCTAGGCAAGGAAAGACAAGCAAACTGCTTTTTGGAAGGTGAGACTTCAGAGATATCAGTGCGGCTGTGAAATGAGGCCCCTAAATACTAACTTCTGCCTCTGACTCTGTCAGACACAGGATGAGGCTTTACCAGCACTCGTGTTTTTCACCTGTCTCAAAGTCTCCTGAAGTGCTTTCTTCCACCCGAAGTAACCAAGTCTGCCTCTTTCCTGTGCTAAAAGTAGTTCTGGAATAAAATATGCATTTTCAATAGGATGTGAATAGTGCGAGCAGCCTTACCTCTCTGATACCATGGAGCTCCCTGGCTTTTGTTTGTCTGGAGGAGAAAAGTAGTTGGAGATGTGCAGGTGAGAAAACATCGCAGCTATGCAATAAAATAAGTCAGCTACATTCAGAATTATGTTGTACATGATTATAAATGAAATCCAGATGAGATTACAGCCACCACTAGACACTTGAGAGTTGATCAGAGAAAATGCTTCGACTGATGTAGCATTGTACAGGCAGGGCTGAATGCTTTGCTGCCTGTTTAATTGCTAGCATCCTTTGGTCTTTTGGCAGTTACCTGTCTTGCTGTAGAGCAGTCTTGCCCTCTAGTGGACAGTGCTTAATGGGAAGTGGGATGCTGAGAAAAAATGAGCGTCAAACTCCGTGATTTCTGCTGGGAGAGCTGCACGCCTATGGGAATCCGCACATTAACTACAGCAGGTGCAGCAAACTTGAGGCTGGTTCTTTGTGCAGATGGTTCTGCACTGGGGCTCCAAAGAGGTGGTCACACTCCATTCTCAGCTATGAAATCTGTATTCCAGGTTGGCTTCAAAACCTCCCCACCAGGTAAGTGGTGTGTTTTTTTTCTTTTCTTTTCTTTTTTTTTTTTTTTTTAAAGGGTGTCCTTCATTCTTTAGGAATTGCCAAATGAACTTGGAAACCAATGACTTTTTGATTAGGGAAGGACAGGTAGCCCCAGGAAAATACCTTCGGAGTCCTTTGAGCGGTTACACTTGAACCTCAGGCTGACCACGCTGACGAGGATGATCACAACCACTATCAGGATAACTATGAAGCTGATGACACCTGGGGATGGAGGAAAGAACTGTCTGCTATTGATATAATAACACTCCTGTCCTCAGCTTCTGGGGTAGTGCAGGGTCTTGACTCTCATCAAAATTTGGGTAGGAAATCAATATTTTCCTTAAAATGAGCATGGGATGTAATAAGTAGAGAAGTAAATAGTCACTAGAATGAATGGCTTCATCCTCTTGTGCTTTAGCTTCAAAGGGCTTCTGGTGCATATTTAGTTGATAAGGCAGTGACAGGAAGGCAGAGGTCAGTTGATTACACTGGGGATTAATTGGAGTCAGCATGTCCCTATTGCAGTTGAGAAATCTTATCCTAAAGGTGTGTAAAGTCAGATAAATACATAATATAATGGGGAGAGACAAGCTATTGACTCTGAACGGTGTTAGCTGTCTCATGAACCAGTGGCCAGGCACAGATTTGATTCTGACATCTGGCATCTAAAAATTGAACGGTGCTTTGTACAGGACTCTTCCTAAAGGCTGCTTCAGGACTCTTCGTGGCTCCCCTTGGAGTACGTAAGCAAATGATAGTTACAAAGTTAACATTTGGCTTTTAAAAATACTTCTGAAATAAGATTTTTTTTCCCTATAGTGCAGTAGAAGTGAGCAAATTGTTTTTTTTGCTTGACTTCATGGAGGAAGGGGACGGTATAGCCCAAAGCAGAGTGGATCTTTTAAATTTACCGTGCCCATCTTCAAAACTATTGTCAGGATAAGGTATAGCATCTCTTGCTTCATCCTTGCACAATCTCTGAATGGTGTGGAGGAGTTGGCTGCTTCCTGCTAAGCAGGGTGCAAATGTACAGGGAATGCAGTAAGGCAGGGCTGGGTCAGAATCTGAGCAGGTGTGCAGGGTTAAAACAAGGTTGTCTAAGCTTAGGCAGGTAGCACATTTACTGTAGACCCTGTCAGGGAAACCAGGGCATAGCATGGGATTATTTGTGCCCGGGTCTTGCCCTGACGCAGAGCTGGGATTTAGCTAGGACAAATGCGGCAGCTGGGAGCAAGATCCTGAGTTCAGGCACAGCCGTGATGGGCTGTCACATTCTGTCCTTGGTATATTGGGCATGGCTGGGAGTATCTATTAGGTGCTTTGCTGCAGGAGACATTGTTGAAGCTGGGTGTCCAACACTGCGTGACCTGACAAAACAGACCCCCTTCCTCTCCCCAGGTTGCACAAGACCTTACCGAAAGCTGCCACAGTCAGTGGAGACTTATCATCTGTTGGAGTAGGCACGGGCAGGTAGCCAGAGGTGTCCAATGGCGGGGTAGCTGTTTCTGAGGTGCCTACAAGGCGGGAGAAAAAAGTATCTTACAGAAAGCCTTTCTTTCAAGGTTGGGAAGAGGATTTCTAGCAATGTTACATGGTCTAACTCACTCTTGCAATTTATTGAAGGGAATAACTGTGGATCCTGGCCAGCCCCATCAACATGAGCAGCAAAGTAACGTAGGTGGGAATCACTGTGTTAGTGTGGCCCCTCTTATCAACAATCTGAGAAAGCAATACCTTACCCGCAGGGTTTTCTGCTGGGATAGCAGTGAGGAAGCTGAGCATGGCAGGTAAAGGACTGATCTGGCAGCGTGTTTGAGGAAGGAGCTTGTCCGGTCTCCCTCCTCTTACAACCGTTTGCCACACTGGCACCTTTCCTACTGTGACTCACAACCACTGGTCCCAGGCTTGACTGATTACCCTAAAGTGCCGCTTCTGCAGAGCTTTACAGGTTTTTCAAGGGCTAGGTGGGATGGCTGGCAGCCCTTGGGTTCTCGTTAGCTCTTCACCATGCTGTCTGAAGATAGCAGTACAATGGCATTGCCGTTGGTTGTGAAAAGGGCTGTGAAACATCTACTGGTGTTTATCTCTCTGTGAGAGAAAGGAGAAAGCACCTTGAGTTGCTGATGTTGTAGTACTGTCACTTCTCTTGGGCTCTTCACCTGCACGGAGGAAATGCAGAACATGGGTCTTGTCCTTGAATGTCACATCATAAGCAAAAGAATTAATGGGCATGCTGGAGAGTAGAATGTATTCGCAGTAAAGCTGGTGATATGTTGGAAAATGGGGAATTCATTCTCAGGCTAAAACCTACCCACTGAACATAATTTGTACTATTTTCCCTAAATTTTCCTTTAGACAATGAATTCAAATGCCACTAACTGTTCCTGTTTAGTTTCTGCAATCCCAGATGCAGTTTTTGGGCAGATACAGCGGTTAAACACTGGAACAGTGAACTGAGAAGGTTATAGATTTGCTATTGCTTATAAACTTTGAGGCTTTAAAAAAAAAGAAACAAAACAAAAAACTGGTTAGGGGAGGCAATTCTGCAGAACGTGGGTGTGGATTGGCTGTTTGGCTCGTCTTTCCACTTGGAATTAGTGGGTATGCTGTCCTGCAGGCTGTGTGTTATCTAGAATGAATTAAGCTAGTGTGAGTTGGGTTAGCTTGTGCACCATATGTAGTCTAGCTGTGGCAGCACACAGGTATTTTTTCAAGCAAGGACTCCAGTTCTCAGTGGGGTAAACTGGCTTGTAAGAAGCTGTTTGGTTTGTGACAGCTGCTTCCAATGCCTGTGCAAGCAGATTTAAGGCTAGCCTGTGTGTTTCACTTGAACAGAGAAAAAATCCTTTGCTGCTTTCTGGATGTGTTGAACAGCCAGATTGTCTGCATTGACCTTATTGAACAGCTACAAGCACTGTCAGGCCACTAAAAATGACGCTTTGCAGCTCAGAAGATCGTGTATAGGGCAAGGAGGATCTCCTTTCTTCCTTTCCCATCCACTCCCTCCCAAAAGCAATGGTAGCCAAAAGTAGGTGCTGCCTGGAGAGGTGTAAAACAGCTGCTGGCACTCTGAACTGGAGCACAGGGAGGGCAGCTGTGGGCAGCTGCAGAGGTGCCCTGAAACTGGGGTTCCTGTCTTGCAGAAAACATCAGGGTTGGGTTTTGGAATGTTCTTTTGCCAAGAGTCAGAAGAAAGCAGAAATAGTATGAAGTAACAGATTTAACTGGTTAGAAACCAGCAACTGCATGGAGCAGAACAACCCTGAGAGGCAGGGGCTAGTTCTACAGCTACTAGCTGTGATTTTTTTCCACCAGTCGTCAAACCCTTTGTTTCATTCTGAAATTGTTCTTTTAGCCACAAGTGGTGGACAGAAGCTTTGTTTGCTGAGCCTGGCATGGATACCCCATTCCTGGGGAACATTGGGTCTCACACAACAGGAGACCTCTCTTTTGGAAGCGTCAGCAGCATTTCTGTAGCTGAAGATGTATGGAGCTTTTCAGATAAAGCAGGGTTATAATTAATAGCAAGCTGCTCCGATGTAAAGGGCTCTTGGCTTAGCTGGGCACAGACGTGCTGGTTGGACATCTGTGCAGCAGAGCTGACCGCGCTTTTTTTTAACCTTGCATGAGTCAGGGTAGATCTGAGAGACACTTGGAGAGCCAAAGCAGTTTCTTGGTCTTGACCATTGCAAATCGGAGTCTGAGTCTTTAATGGGGAGAGGACCAGATCAATTTTCAGATTTCACTCTTCCCACTTATTTGGCTTCTGTCCTAATTCTGAGAAAACTCTTACAGAATTCTCTATTTTTTTGTTTGTTTGTTTACAAGCTGGATTAAGCAAACTATCAGAAGCAAAAGAAGGCTCTTTTAAAAGGTGCTAAAAGTGCCACCTTGTTCCTAAATGTAGATCAGTCTTTCAACTGTTCAAGTTTATCCCAGGGAGAGGATGCTAAGTGGATTTGCTCTTGTTTTATCACTGCTTGTAAGGATACCAGAGATGATTTTGGGTGGCTGGTGGCTCAATGCCAAGATAGACTAGTGCTTGAATAACCTGCACCGTGTAAACCAAGTAAGCAAATTGCCATGAAATTGTCTGCGCTTTTTGTTAGTCCATAAAAAGACAAAATACCTTGAGTTGATGAAACTGCTGTGCTTCTGCTTCCATTAGACTTTTCATCTGTGTAAAACGGGAAAAGAGAATTAAAGTCCAGAAGCTGCTGTTAATTACGCTGTAGAGAGCTGTTGGGTTCCCTGAGGAAAAAACTTTGTTTCTAGGCATGAACCTTCCCCTCCAAACAAAAGTCAAGGTGTCCGGCTAGTAAGCCATGCGGTGATTTGAGAGTGTACGTGAGAGGTGAGCCTGGGAGCGGTGTGCCCGGCAGACTGGGGTGCCCGGAGCTCCTCCACAAAGCATTACCCAGTAAAGTGGGGTCTGGCTTTTCTGATACTGGCTTGCTGCTGCACAGCTGCCACATCCAGGTCATGGCTGCATCCAGCCACATGCTTTTGGGGAGCTGGAATGAGCTGCTTTTTTAGCAAAGGCTAAAAGCAGCTGCTATGGCATGAGTAGCATGGTGTGGACTGGCTGGGACTTTCTGATGCACCCAGGTCTGGGTGGATAAGGAAGGATGCATAAACTGGTCCTGCCTGTGCAAAAATTGGAGTTTTCCATTTCTGTGTACTTACCCTGTGCAGGTGATAGCAGTGTTGTAGAGATGGAAGAGGATTTGGTTGTAGTAGTCCGGTCCACGCGGGTGAGATTCAAGTCAGTTGGTGTTGCTGACTTTGCTGAAGGCTCTGTAGAGTAAGTGTAGAGTTACTTTAAAGAGCTCTGCTTACTGTGAGCTCTGTTCAGAAACAGCTTGGTGGAGGGCATGGCTTCTGCAATGAATCCTCAAGCTCCTTGGGAGTTGTGGATAATCTCTTAGGGAAAGTGTGGGTGTGAGCGGACAAGGGAATAGTCCTGCTCAAGGAGTCAAAGTACAGAAACCCTGACACTAGTTTTGCTTCTTTTAGCAAGGCTGGTTGTGTACAGAGGTGCTGAGCTGGCAGAGCTCAGGAGGTGCATGGAGAAAGTCTGGTTTTGCCACCACTCTTTTCCATACTTTGAAAATGAAAGGTTTTTATCTTGAAATACAGATTTTTTATTTTTTATCACTGGACACTAACTGGCTAGACCTGTCTGGCACCCACATGTTTATTTGCTTATTACATGAAATGCTCACTTTCCAGCTTCATTTCACTGGATCTCTAAGCACAAATGATTCACTTCTTGCAGTGGTCTGGAGGCTCTGGCATCTTCCTTGACCTGGTACTCAAAGAAGACAGGACATGAAACCTGTGGATCCAGAGCAAGGTAGGAGGGAGTGAAAAAACCTTTCAGCAGTCCTCTGCAAGGAAGAGCGGATCACCAACACGGAATTTGTAGGCGAGTTGGCTAGGCTTTTTGTGGCTTTCCAATAAAATGAGCAAAGTGAAAATGGTTTTAAGCTTTCTCTGTTTATCCAAATGCTTCACCAAAATATTTGAATTTAGGAGTTAGTTTCTTTTTTTCTTTTTTTTTTTTTTTCCCTGCAGGGCATGGCAGCAGAATCAGGTCCTTTTTGGGATCCTTTTTCCTTTATATTTTTGGGGTCCCTCTGTAGGGGCAGCTATGCTTAGAAAGAGATCTCTCCCTGCTATGTTTGAAAAATCTGTCTCCAAAGAGATGTGTACTGACAGTTGTGGATCTGGAGCTGGAGAGATCTCGTGGCATGTATTCGTTTTTGTGTATTTGCAGACTGAAGCATATAACTTTTGCTAACACCTCCCTTTGTCCACTTCCAGGGCTTCTGTCTGTGTACATGTGCTAGTGTCTTGAAGCTGGTTTCAGTAGAGGGGGAGAACAGAAAAATGAGAATAAAGTAAAGGAACTCCTCAGAGATTCATGCTATTAAATATTTTTCTGTCCTTGCTAGTGATTTGACTGCTGTTTCCGTGAAGGTAGGTAACATAGCAAAACCCCCAACATTAATAACTAGACTAAAGCTAAAGCAGACCTTAGTCCCTGTGCTGTGACACAAACATTGTGCAGTTCAGGACACGCTTCCCCTTCTCCTCTGGGAGAAATAAATGGGGAACGTGTTGACCTGTTGTATGGGAGGTGCTGAGGCTGCGCACAGCACTGGAATTTTCTAGTGTTTAAAAAAAAAAAAAAGGACAGTCAGGCTTATCAAGACAGCAGTATTGAACAGTGAATGTAATGCAGGGAGACTCTTCTAACAATGGTTTAATTGCTGTTACTTCCCTCTTGACGCCTGAGAGCCAAGGCCAGACATGGTGTGTGAGGCCCTGTGCTTACACGTGCTACACACCAAGCTCTCCTTGCGTTAAGAGCTGCCCAGCAAAGCGAGTGATGCCGGGTAGGAGAGTGTGGACACAGCCCCGCCTGGCTCCTTTGCTGGGCTTGGGAGTTGCATCCTTTGTGCATACGAGACAGTAGCCCCCTTCTTTCCTTCCTCTCCACCACTGTCCTCTGCCAACCTGCCACTGCACAGCCCTGTTTGTTGCTGGATGGCCCAGCTGGACTGAAAGACAGACCGTGTACAAGCCAGACTTGCCAGGATGCCCCCGAGGTGCACTCGTGGCTCTCCAGGTGAGCTCCGATAGTCCCGCAAGCCTCTGCTGTTATGGGTCCCTCTAACAGTCCTCGGAGGGAGGGAGGGATAGAGGAAGGCACCAGCCCTTCTCCTTTGGAGTGTATTACCTGAGGTACGGTTCTCTACTTCAGGGCTGTGTATTATTGATTGAGATTGATCTGTAACACAAACAGAGACATGGAGGTGACGTCTTCTACATATGCTCCTCATTGGTGGGATCCCTGTAGGGAGGTTTGAAGGATGAGCCAGGAAGGGGCCCTTATAGGCAATAAGAGCTGAAAGGGTGACGGAAGCAAGAGATGTTAAGGAGCGTTCATCACTGTTGTGGCTACAGGGACCCGTGGGCAAAGGGACGTTGGCTCTGAGGATTCATAGAGCAGAGCAAGCTAACGGGGAACTGCTAGGAAACAGCTGGGGGAAACGGGGAGCAAAGATGAGGCAGGATCCCTCTGCTTTCGCCAGGCCTCCTGAAATGCAGCACTGCTCTTCCAGACAAGGCTGGGAGGCAGAGAGCAGAAAAAGGGGAGCCAGGCAAGGTTATCATTTTGGGGTACAGAGCCCTCCATCAGCCCTGGGGATCTAGGGGAGAATGCTGATAGATGGGGCAGGCAGAGGTGGGCAGTGCAGGGTCCTGTGAAAAGACGCTGCAGCGCCTTTCCCGTTTGTGGCCTCTGTGCACCGACATCCTGATAGACTTTAAATCGGATCACAAGCCAGGAGGTACCTGCTACAGTGTGGACGGAGGAGTCTGTGGAGGTTGTAGTACCTGAAATGAAACAACAAAAGCATTAACAGTGCTAATCTGTGTCTGTGGCTCGCACTAACGCGTTGGGGTTCTTGCTCGTTGTGTGATTTGGGTCTTCCTCATCTTCTGAAGGAATGACTTCAAAATACAGAGTTTCACACAGTGTTTGTTACTACTTAGCTAAGGCTTTTGGGGAAACTAGTTGCTTGATCATTAGGTTGTCAGTCAACTAGAACTGGAGTTTATTCAGCTAGGCATTTATCCTGGCCAAACCCTTTAGGGAACTGCCTTTCTCTGTTATGGGGAAAATGCAAGGCCATATAAATCAGTGGTGTTGCTCTCTACCTGTGAGCTGCTCGCCTCCAGCTCAGTCTTGGCAGAGAATGGCCATTTAACGTGTTTTCTAGAGCTATTTGAAGAGTTAAGATGTGCTTGAATGCTTTGAGGCCCTTGAAACCTTAGTGAGTGGATGGATGAGGTTTGTAAAGGTTTCCAGGAGCTAATCGCACTGCTTTCTCAACTGAAAGTTTGTTTTGTTTTGTTTTTTTGCTTGTTTTGGATTTATGACAAGGCATCCCTGCACCAGTCTTCCATGTTGCCTACTGTCAGAATACCAGAGGTTTTTCTTTAAGCTTCAGCTCCTGGAATCCTATGATTAGGTAGGTACCAACTAAAAATGCTGCCATTTAAAAAGGAAAAAGAAATATTCACTTCCCATACTTGGGGACAAGGACTGCAAAATATAAATACACTTGATGCTTAAATCAAAGCCAACTGGTTTAACTTTGAAAAACGGTAACTTTTAGTCTGTCATTTTTGAAATACATATCCTAATTGGCATTTTTAAATGGTTATTGCTGGTGACACTGATGCAGCCTGTAGTTAAGATGCATGAAAGAAACTACAGCCACAGATTCTGGTTGAATCTGATCCCACTGGTGATCCGTCTCCCCAGAGTCCCACAACAGCTGATAGTTCCTAAAGGTTTTGGACAAAAAGGGATGGCAATAAAAGGTTGAATCCTTCCAGCTCACTGTCCTCTTTGCAAGATGTTGTGGCCCAAGGGGTAACAGCAGGGAGATCCAGCAAAGCAGCACCAGCCATAGCACTGCAGTGCTTGTGTGCCTGCTCACAACCAGATTCTGTCCTCTTGATGTGCAAGATTCATCTCGCCTGTTCTTATATTTCTTTTGTGAGCAGGCCTGCAAGAGAACTAATCTGCAGGCTCACTTTCTCATCAAAGAGAGGATCAGGGACTTCTAAATCCCCATTGAGCTGATCAGTTTTAGATTTCCGCTGTACAGGGAGAGGAGCCACAGCCTGCAACATCCTGTTTCTCTCCAGGAGCTGCAGAGGCGATGTAGGTGATGAACTTCGTGGTAGGTACCCATGCTGTAGATGTCTGAAAGAGGTCAGATGAGTGCCCTGATGAAAGTTTGTTTCTGGAATGAGATCTTTAGCACACAGTGTGTGTGTGTTATCGCAGCTTGGCTCAGAGCCCACCCCTCAGGGGATTGTCTGGGTCTAGCAAGCTCCTGACTGATGTCATTTTTCTCACGCAACTGTCCTGGAGCCATAATTGTTTTTTTCCTCTAAGGCTTTATGATGATGATCCCAGTCAAACAGGAATCAAAACAGTGTGTAAACCACTGAATACATAATAAAACATAGCCTCTTTCAGTGTAGGATTTGGCTATGAACTTGACTTTTCAAAACTCTTCTGTTCTAGTTTACTGGGCAGCAGGCCGGCAAAACCTGTCTTATCTAGTCCGTAAAAGAGAGAGAGTGAGAGGAGATATGATTAGATCTTTAGTTACATAGAAAACAGATTAGTCCCTTCCTCTCTGCATCCATTGGGAACAGGACCAGAAAACGAGAACTTAAACCGCAGTAATAAAAAGGGGGGCAATAGGAAACTGTCTTCACATAAGAGTAGTGAATTTCAGTGAGTGATTGTGTAGGAGAATTGTGGGATATCCTCTGGAGCTTTTGAAGAGCAGGTGAAATGAACATCAGCCTATAATGGAGATGGGATTATGGACAGATGCAACATCACTTACTAAATCAAGTAGTGTAACGGGAAGAAGAGATCTTTTGGGCACGTGGCCGTCCTTGAAGAGGTAGAGATGCTTCCTTCTGAGGGAGGGGAGTGCACCCCTTTGCAGCCCTGTCACTGGGGATGCTGTGGGGCAGTCTGCTCTCAGGGGGCCCTGCCGACTCCATGGAGAGTGTGCAGTGACTTGGACTGTTGCCCTCAGTCCCAGTATGCCAGGCTTTGTCTTCAGCACTGGCTTTCCTCTTAAGCAGCTTTACAACACAACTTCTGGATGTTGGTTTGCACATGCCTTAAGATACTCTGCGTACAGTCAGCACAAAAAATAATGTAGTGGGATAATCACGGGGGCCCGTATCCTCTAGTAGCTGCCAAACTCCAGCAGCTCATCTTTCTCGATTTCCTTTGCAGAGGCCATCTCGTTCCCCCATGGGGAGAAGTAACTGCTTGTGACACACTTTCTTCTTGAAGCTGACATAGGTGCTTTTTAATGTATGTGTGGCATGAAAGCATCAAGAGACCTATTGTCTACACTTAGCCTTTGTTGAAGGAAAAGGGGGATAAAGGCTTCTGAGCTGGCAGTTTATTTCAGTGCCTTAGGTGTAACTGAGGGGAAATCTGAGAGCTTGAACTGAGCCTCTAGGGACGAGAGGGACTGAGAGAAAGGGAGATGACACTGCTGCCCTGTGCTGGCAGACCTGGTGGCTCTGGGAGAGCTCAGGCTCCCCAGGGCTAGGATAAGAGGAGGAGGCTCTCAGTATTCTTCCACCACAGCTCAGCCCTTTGCTGAAGGTCAGACCAGAGTGCGGGCTCATAAGTTCTCAGAAATCAGTGTACCAAAACAAGCCTTGGGGTTATTGTAAAACAGCTCAGTAAGCAGGTTTTTTTCAGTGCTTGGTCCCTGAAGTTCACCTGGCCAAGTAGATGCTCGCCCCGGTTTGCCACATTTGAGCTTTGCTGCAGAGAAGTGACCGGTCTTGCTGTGAGAGGCCGAGGGATGGAGAACTCCTTTTGGCACTTTGCTCGGTAATAAATGGCCCTTCTAGAAACACAACAGCATGCTATTTCATAGCGGGGCATGTCTGGCTCTGACTTCTGGCCCCTGCTTTTTGTTATGCCTTCTCTGCCAACCTAAATAATCAGAAGTCCCATTCCGTTAGGTGTTTTCTTGTGGTGAAGGTGCTTAGCATCCCTGCTGAATTACAGTGGACGGACGTGCGCCAAGCAGGAAGAGACCCGAGTTGCGTCGTGGGGCTGGGCAGCAGGATATGGGTAAAAGCAAAGTGCCGCGTGTCACAGCTCCCCGGGGGACTCTTGTGCAAATCGTGCTGCGGTGGCACCTGGCCACAGCACTGTTTCCTCCCTGTGCCCCTGCCAGCACAGCCCTGCTCCCTCCACAGAGGGCCCTGGCTGCAGCGGCTGTATAAACAGCTAACAATAGTATTCAGGACACAGCCTGCACGGCTGTAATTGCAATAAATATCAAAGCCATTCAAGCGGCTCACATTGAATGTGAGCAGAGCCAAGCTATTTGTTGAGTGTTTGGGTGCAAGTGATTTACAGCTGGATTGTGCATTTCTAGGTGGAGACGGGGAGCTTGCTGAGGGATTTACAATGGAAAATAATGCTTTCTGCTCTTGCTGGAATGGGAAACTCCTGATTACTGACCAGAGCAATAGGGCTCCAGGGGGTCACATTGAGGCTGCAGATGCATTTCATCTCTCTGACTCAGAGTTAGCTTTTTCTTGGTTAATTTTTCCAGAAGATGAGAAGGGAATTTTGGATTTCTGTTATTTGCAGTAGTCCTGTGATGTTAGATATGAGCGTCAGGCTGAGAGCAGAGGGGCCTTTCCATGTAGCCTTTTTTCATGGCAGCTGAGAAGTTCCCAGAGCCAGCAGCTCACCCTGCCCACTCCTCAGCAGAGCACAGAAAGAACGATGTAAAACAAAAAAGTTGATTTTTAAGTATTTCCACTTTATATTTTAACTCAAACTTTGTCAGGGCCTTGGTATAAAACACTGCTATACCAGAGACCTGGGTCAGCTGTTAAAAACACTTCAGCAGGCTTCAGATCAGGCTCAGAAGTGCATGTGATGCCCAGTCTATTTTAATTATGGATGGATTCACAGGGGAGGATCTCTGGCACCAGTATGAAGGCAGTGGGACTGGTCCCATCCACACAGAACTGGTGAGGGAGAGGGACCCTCTAACACCTGACATGTAGTGCCAGACTCACTGGACTCTTCTCCCATAGCAGTTTTGGGGGGGAGATGTGATAATGCCCTGCCTGTCCCCGGGCAGCATATTGTGGATCACGGAGCTCTAGAGCCTGCGTGGCATTGCACAGACTTGCTGCACCAACCTCAGCGTCACCCTCTGCTTGCAGGTTGTATAAAAACAAAGGCTTTCAGAAAAGAGACCTAACAACCTAAAATTAGACTTTTCCATTCATACATTGCTACTCCAGTAAAAGGACCCATGACAAAAATATGCTGAGCAGTTAACACAAGTGCAGCTGTTTCCTGGGTGAAACACAGCAGCTGTTGAAGCAGCAGAGAGCAGCACTACCTAATTGTTAGGATTTTTACATGAAAGAAAATGTTGTATTAGGAAACCTGGAAGGTGGAGAGCTCTGCAAAAGCCTAGTGCCCATTTTCTTAGGCACCTAAGAGAAGGTGCCTCTGCCTAGCGGGTCTCAGAACAGATTAAGGCAGAAAATGTGGGGAAGAGAGAGGAAAAGTGTCATTATGCAGACTTGATAACTGACAGTCTAAATTAGGTCCCAGACCCACAGAGGTATTTAAACACCTAATTCTCAAATGACATTCAAGGGGTTTGGCAACTCACTGCTACATGGTTCTGAATGGTAATGACTTGGCTGAAGTGTTACGGAAAGTTCAGAGAGCCAGGAATTAAGCCCGGATCTTGTCAGTGATTCAAAATAACCCTAGTCTTCCTCTGCTCCTCAAGGGCTGCACCCAGGTCTGGGCATTCTCTCCGAGCATCGTGCTCTGGGGAACTGTTCTGGAAGCAGATCGGTCTTCTAGCGGAAGCCAATTAAAAACCACTTGAATTTAGAAAACAAGCCAGAGGACAAACAATGTGGGGAAAACATGCATGGAATGGGCCCTGTAACATCACAGTGCATGATGATGAAGTCCTTTTTTTTTTTCCCCCCTCCATGAAAATACGGTTGCTCCTAGAAGGAAGAAAGTAACATGGCTTTTCTCCTGGCTGCAGCCCTCAAGCCTGGCCCATGCCCATCTGCACCTATCTGGGCACTTCTCTGTAGTGTTTGAGGAGTAAACCCGTGCTCCAAACAGGCTGCTGTGCTACGACCCTCCCAGCTACTTACTGGTTCCAGTTTTCTCCACGATGTGCTTGCTTTAGAGCTCTGTTTCTTTTTTTTTCTTTTTTTCTTTTTTTTTTTAAAGATGGGGAAAGTGAGGTGCAGAGAAAGCATCACGAGTTGCAGGCTAGTTCGGCAGTGCTGCTTACACACCTTACTTAGGCTATCAGGCAAGGTTCTGCTCTTGTACAGGTCACCTTGCAGGTGGTCCTCGTAATTTTGTAAGATTTTATTCCTAACCAAATGTCGTGTGTTCCAGCTGGTGTAGGAGATCAGCTGCTGAATGTGCTTGTACACTGTACCTCTGGACAGATGTCAACAGAGCCCTGTGACAGCACGCAAATTGCCATCCCCTACAGCAGTACAGCCAACGTGGTGGATCAGTGGTAGGTACCTGTCAGACACGTCTCGTTTCCCCCAAGTTCATGGAGGCTCTTTGCCACAGTTTCCAAGTTTATTCCCAAGTTTTTTATTATTTCCAAGAGTTCCAAGAGATTCTCCAAGTTTTCTTGGGCAGAGTTGGGTGTTGCTGGTAACAGCCAAGTTGTGTGGTGGTTGTGAAACACCATGCATGAATACGATCTGCTGGATTGGTTCAGTTCCTACCTAGTGACCTAGAAGGTAAGGTCTTTTCTCAAGTCTCCTGGCTTGAACCTTAGAGGAGTGGCTGAAGGACAGGTGAAGCAGTTCCTGCCTGCATGCTTTTGTTTCCCCCATGTCGATGCTGGGGAGGTACCTTGCTGCTGCTCCCTGAAATGCCACGTCCTGCAGAAGAGGCAGTTAAAGCTTCTTGACCTGACAAGCTTCATTTGGCTCCAAATTTTAGGTGAGTGACCCTGATGATATCACCTAGGTTTTATTCCTAGATTTCAAAGCACTCTTTGGAGGAGGTAATTTTATTATCCCTATCTCATATCTGGGGAAAACAAGGCATGGGAGTAGTATACCACTGTGTTAAATGGCAGACACAAAACCCGGTGGTCCTGTGTCCCCATCCAGTGCATCGTCAGCTATGATTTGCTGCTCCCTGACTTCCAATTGCACTGACTTCAGTGTGATCCCAAGATTCTTAGCAACTCCAGAGTCACTTCTAGCTAACATGAGAGGAGCTTATTGAATCGTGTGCCTGGAGCTGCTTGCCCAGAGCTGTGCCACCCTCAGGAGCGTGCAGAATTTGCCGTTGTGCTTGATGGTGGGAAAGCTGGGGGAGACCAAGTAATGCAAAAGGCTCCTTGCATCCCCTCCCTCGCTGAGAACCACTGGTGGCTGTCCCCATGGTAGAAGGGTTGGCTTGGCTTGCTCTGGAGGTTGGGTGGACACACTCCACGTCTCCGTGGCCTCCCTCTTCCACATTACTGCAACAAACAGCTCAACGTGAGCACTCTCTGCCTTCTCTTCACATGAGGTGGCAAGCCCAAGCTGTTAGCTTGCATCTGTGCTACAGTGTCCCTGTCCCATCACTGTGTCCCAGATCAACTCCCTTGATCTCGAGGGGCTGGGTCCCAGACCAATGGTTTCTCACCAGCAAGTAGTAAGAAAATTAATCCTAACCTGTGAAATTCAACTACCAGTGAGGCAATACCATTTTACCACATCCCTGCTGTTTCACCGGGCTTGTGGCAAGTTTTGCCTGCTATTGGCATTAAGGGCAAAGTCTCCTTGAAACCGTTATATCTTCAAGGACTGCCACAGCCAGAGGTACGAGAGGGGGCTTTGCTCCTTTCTGCTGTACTGAAATGATTGACCTGAAAGGTAAAAACAGCCCCCCTCAGCCCATAAGTCTACAAAAAAGCCTGAAATGCAAGTTGCTTCTCAGTGCTTTGGTTGGATCATACTGAGCGGGCTCATCTGGGGAGCAGGCTCATCTGGGAAGTGAAGTAATGAGACCTCCTAGCTGGGGCTTGGCAGTGATGCCTTTTGCTAGTGCTGTGTGAGGCACAGATCTCCCTTTTCCAGCCTGGGCTCAAGCCCACGCGTTGGTTTTCCCAGCAGGAGCGTTCTTGCTTTGAGTTACCAGCACTGTCTCCTCCAAGGACACCTGTTATTGACTCACCTATTGTAAGGGAACTGAATTCCTGGAAACAGTCTCCGGTTTCTTCTGCGAGCTTTGCAGAGTGATCAGCAGAGTTTCAGCTTACTAGAAGGGAGTAGTTTGTTTTGTGAACAAACATTTCTCCTAACCCCCTCCTGCTTTCTCTTCCTTGTACACCAGGTCAGGGTTGCGCTGGCCTGTCCTTTTTGGCCAAGAAGGGTCAGGGAGGGATCCTGGGGATACCCTTGGGCACCACCTGGTATGGGCAGAGACTAGCAAAGAAAATAACTATCTGCAAAGGCAGAGGAGCCTTCTCCTGCCGCGTGGTGGTTGAAGGAGCAGGATCTGAACAAGATGCCTTCTCTGGCATCGCAGTGAGCGTTAAAGACATCTTGGCAGATGTATTTTTAAAAGCATTGTAATCTGTTGCGACTGGGGCCAGAATAAATCTCTTTTGTTATATGATCTTGCAACCACCTGAGTGCCTGAAGCATACAAATTCTGTCCTCGTTGTCTGAAGAACAAGGCAGAACAAGAAGCTAGAGTCAGTTTAAGGATGCACTGGATGCCCTGGTGTTAGGATGCAAGTGTTGTCTGGAATGTCTCCTGTTAGCTGGATGTCTGTCCTCTAGCTGCACCCCATTTTTTTGGTTACATTTATGCCGTGTTCCTTGTGGCCTTATCCATTCACTGGCTGTAATGCAGATAAGGGAAGCAACAATCAATGGGAAAATTCTGCTGGGTTCTCATCAGCTTCCAGAAAGAATTTTTCAGTGGAAATCTTTTGTCTGGGAAATGCCTGCCCATTGTAATGGAAACTGTTCATAGGAAGAGGCTTGTTTGGGCAAATTTTCGCTAAGTATTTCTGCAGGACGAAAAAAAGTTTGGGTGTTCCCAAACTTCTCACTTGAGCAATTTCAATGTAACAGTAGTTGAACCTTCCTTTAGAAATAACTGTGAGCTTAGGAATTTAAATTAATAAAAGTCATTAATAAATTAATGAACTTGCAGAAAGTATCAAAGCCCTGTGTAGAGACAGTTATCTGTTTCCAGCTAGCTATTCTGCCCAACTGTGGGACTCCACAAGGTTACTTCTTCCTCTTCAAGTGCAAAGAGACCACTGAGCTCTTCTGTCATATTTAAGGTCTCCCAATTCCCTTCTTCAGCTGCCTGTGTGTTGGGGAACCAGCAGTATCACTGACCAGGTCTCTGCCCCTTTCACTAAGCTTGCTGCTTTGCCTTTTGCAGAAGCTTATCCCCCAAGTACTAGACAACCTTAGCGACTTTGCTATAACATTAAAAACAAAATGAAAATTAAAGCCAGTTCAGAACTGTCGTATCAGTGGCAGTGCAAAGATGTGAGCCAAAATATTTGATAATATTGAAGGCTGGTTTTGATTGAAGCCAGAGAGGTACAACCATAGCACTGAAAGCATCAGCAATGCCATTATCATCGTTTCCAGGTGTTGGCCTGGTTGATGTGACGTATCTAGTGAGAACAGCCCCGGCCCCATAAATTGAAGCAGACGGCAGAGGACAGAGTTAAAGTGATGCACTCAGGACTGAAGGACAGAGGTGGCATCCATCCACCTGATCCTGCAACAGTTGAGGTCAACCTGGGAAGTGAATCCCTTGGGCGGAGTGATCAGCCAAAGGTCTGGTGAAGGGCAGGAGGGCTGGGTCTTGGCATAATGCAGCTGACCCAGAGAAGGTGCTGACACCCTGCATAACATTCATGTCCTGTGTAAGCCATACCAAATATTTTTAATGGGGAAAAAGTGCATTCTGGCCAGGTATTAAGAAGCGTAGCAGCATGGCCAAGGGGCTTCAAAGTTCCCTTGCCTGATACCAGGCACAATTCACCCCTCTGCTGAAGTCAGCAGTGTTGCCCTCTAATATAGACAGAAATTTTCCAATCTGTGCTCTTCCTTCTGAGAGTTACCGACAGCTAGCAACCGACTTGTCTTTATGTTCTGTCTTAAAAATCCTGTTACTACCAATGCAATGGCTGTAACCTGTAGGAAACTTCCATGGTTTAATGATAAAAGCTTTGGATCCAAGAAGCATGGTATTATTTTTAGGTGGTTGTCTGTTAGAAGCAGCAGTGATATCGCAGTCTGTTCCTCTGAATGCCTTTAAGCTCAAGCTACTACAGCTGTCACCAATGCAAGAGGTGCCTGACTGCAGGAAAAAGCGACCTGTCACACTTAACAGGAAACTGGTTCCTTGGAGGTACACTCACTGCATCCCACACCACAACCCGCATGTGGAAGGAAAGTTAGAAGCAGAGTTACTATGGTAAGGACAACACACATACCGCGTGAGTCTTGCACGTTGCTACCTGCTCTTTGTATTTACGTCAGCAAGAAGAAAAATTAAAGTCAAGGAAAAAATACTTTCAAGAAAAACGTCCTGTGTGTTTAAAAGTTCCACCTTTACCCTTATTTGACAGAAGTCACTTGCTACAAAATGCCTTGGTATGCCTCAGCAGAAACAATCCTTTTGTTAACCAGGAAACAAGTTTTGTTGTTCCAGTGTGGTCAAGTAAAGCCTGTAAAACCTGACTTCTGCCTCCCTTGAATTTAAAGTTTGAACTTTCTGAAGGGAGCTACTCCACACCTGTATTTCTGTCCAGTTCCCTTTGGTGCCCCTGGGGAGCTGGGCTCCCCAAACCTGCCTGTCTGCACCGTGTCACCATCCTCAGGGTGCGAGCGGAGCACCTTACCTCTGAAAAGCACGCAGCCAAACAGCCACAGGAGCGGACGGATGGACGGAGCCAGCATCTTCTCGTCACCTTGTAGCCGTGCAGCCCTGCCGAGGCTCTGTCCATACCGAGAGTGAAAAGAGGGTGAAGAGAGATTTGCCTGCCTGGGCTGATTCTAGCAGAGCTTCCTGTTAAAGAATAGAAGGAAACGGGCTGAATCCACAGGGGAACTGTGTTTTTAGCCCATTATGGTCGAAGAGGATATGAGACATCGCTTACCGACGGCAAAGGAAACCTCGCCATCGATTTGTTGGGGAATTCAGTTCTCATAGCAGGGGAGAAGAGTGGCACAATGGGCCTGCCTGGCTTTGGGCCTCAGTAGCTTCCTTATGGTACTTGTTTGTGGTTTTGTTTTGTTTTGTTTTTTGGAGATTATATGTTTGGGGCAAGGGTGTGTGCCCCAGGTCTGGATCTGCTCCGTGTTGGTTGTGAGGGCTGCATTGGGCCATAGGAGCTGCTGGGGGAGCCGGTCCTTCCCTGAGAAGGGATTTCTTAAAATCCCTGAACAGGGATTTGGACATACCTGCTCCTGGTGGGGCTGGGCTGTCTCACAGCCAGCGCTGCCACGTGCTCTGTGCCCGCGTCCTGTGAGAGCCGGCACCAGGACTGCTGGTCTTGGGATGCTGCTTTTTTCGGTAGCAGCGGCATCCTTCCCTGCAGGACGTACAGCACGAGCCAGGCTTAGCCCTCCCCTAACCCAGTTCCTCGATGAGGGGAGGAACTGGAAAATTGGCTCGGTCCTGCTCCCCTATCCAGCCCTGCTCACCAAGGGGTTTGGGACATTCAGCTTCTTGGCCCTGACCTTTTGATGGGTTGTGCCCCTGTCTGTGCACGTTCTGTCTGTCCCCTGCTGGCATAGCTTAAACTTCACAGGTAATAAGTTGCCCTGTGTTGGGTGTGAGTGGGTGTTTGCAGGGGAAAGGGGGGTCTTAGTGTCCCCATGCGGGAAGGGCTCCAGTGTCGCCTGTCTCAGAGGGTCCCTGCAGGACTCCGGGACGCAAATCCAGACGATTGTGGTGTTGCAGCATCAGCTGTTTCTGCAGTATTGGCTCCTGTGCCCTCTGTGTTGCTGCGGCACTCCGGAGCGGGCACGTGCTCACCAGGCAGTCCCAACTGGGGCTGACCGGTCGGACTGGGAGCTCTGCTGCCTGTGCCTGTCCCTCGGGGTGGCTGTTGGCAGGGGCTGCTTCTCCCCACCTTGGGCTCTTCAAAGGCTGTGCTGGACCCTCTCTGTGCAAGGCAAGGTGCAGAGCCTTTAGTTTCCTTACAAAACGCCCTGTTTTAGGGGAAATGGGGTTATTTCCCTTTGGCAGCCTAGGGGAGGCTGGATCTGGAGGGGGCAGCTGTTTGGGGAACGCAGGGTTTGCACCTCCTGCCCTGGGCTGTCCCATGCTCAGCCCCGTGGGTCCAGCGCTCTGCTCTCCGCACTGAGGCGACATGAATTTCCAACACGTCCCTTGTCCGCAGCATTGCCTTCTGTCCCCCATCCAGAACAGCCCTCTCCCTCCGGGAGGCTGCCCTGAGCCATGTCACGCATGCTGATGACAGCTGGGGACACCGTAATGCTGTGCTGGGGTGTCCTCTGGGAGCTTGGTGGGGCCCCGAAGGAAAGCTCATGGCCTGGCGCAGCCTCTCGTCACAGCCCCTTCCCTGGCTCCGGGGGCTGCATCCAGCCCTCTCCCGCAGCCCTGGAAAGCCACAGAGCTTGTTTGTGGTTTAGCGGAGCTGCTCGTTCCACCTCATGTCACTGTGCAGAGGGCATCGAGGAGGTATGCCCTTGTGCTGCTCGCAAGGTCCTTGCTTTCCAGTGGCAGGAGCAGAGGGAGAGCTCTCCCATGTGCTGTGCAGGTCCTTATGTTTCAGTGTGTCTCTTCAAACACCTCTAAAACCTAAGCGAACCATCAGGCCAAAAGCAGCCAGCGTCTCACAGCTGCCTTTGCTTTTACAAAACCTCTGTTAGCAGCCTGCCCTCTGCCCCAACCTCTTCTTTTTTTTGTTTTTTTCTCTTGCACAGATGTGATGCTCAGAGATTATGCTGTAGATTAAGGTTTTACTGAATCCTGAAATGAGTGCAATTTCCCAGAAGCAGCAGCTGTAACGTGCAGCCAAATCTCTGCTGGAAGCTTGCTTGGCTGGATGAGGGACGAGGCATTTCCTACCCCATCCCCTCATTGTACAGGAAAGATGGAGCACAAATATTCACCCAGGTTGGTTTGATGAGACGCAGCTTCCAGGTAGGAGCAGTTTTGTTCTGGGACGGGAAGATGGGGAGATGTTTCGTGATGGCTTTGCAGAGATAAAGCTCCAGAGGATCCATCTGTTCTGCACTGTGACGTGCTGGAGTTCAGCCGCGGTGGTGTGGTCTGACTGCACGGTGTCCCCAGGCCAAGGGGGACAGCACCCACCTGCACTGGAGGGTGAATGCTGCTGGACTTGAGGGCATCCCTGGAGCCTTGCTTCCATGGTCACCGTGTGAGGGGAGAGACGTGCAGGCACTGACCTGGCACCAGCCGCTGCTGCCTGTGACCCTGAGCAGCCCCATGGCCCAGAGCAACAAAGGTATTTGTGATCCTGAATCCCATGAACACTCACAGAAGGTGCGTAATATTTTTAAGGTGCTGGACCTTAAGATCTCTGCACCCCAGACTGGCATTAACAGCACCAACACGTCTGTAGAGTGCTCAGATATTTCAGCGTTCACGGGGCTGAGCACAGCACAGCAGCGAGGGCTCCTTAGCTGCCTTACGGCGAAAGGGAAGCGTGGCCATCCGCACTTCGTCCATCCGACAGTGCACGGCGCTCTGCCTCCCGCCCTGGTCCTGCCGGCTGCGCGCTTGGAGGAGATGCTCTCCCTCCTGCTGCAGTGGGTGCTGCTGGTGTGCTGCGTTTCTCTAGAGCATCGTATGAGCTTCAAAATAGCAGCAGTGTGGGCTCGCCCTGCTGCTGGCGGCAGTGGGGCAGACATGGTCCTGCTGCAGAAGAAATCAGCTGTGGGGCTGCATCGTCTCGCAGGGCGAGGATCCTTCCAGCTCGGAAAGTTGCGTAGATACGCTTTGTCGGCTGGTGCAAAGAGCTCATGCACAGAAGGGCGATTTTTTTCACTAATTTCTAAGCACAATCATATTTAAAGACAAGTCAGTGAGAAGAGGGAGGTTTCCTGCAGTTAGAATGCTGGGGGTTGTTCATATGCGTCCGGAGGCACGGTAGGTGCTTTCGCTCTGAACAAAAGGCACTTGTCTTGCAGCCGGCAAGCACAGCGCAGCGAGAGGAGGGTTTCCTGCCAGCGTGCCCGCGTGTCCCCGTGTGTGACAGCGAGGGAGAGGCGGTGGCGCTGATGTGGCACTGTGCTAGGTAAGGCAGCACCTCTTGTGCGTGTGGGATGAGCAGGCGCTTCCTCCTCCGCTCGGGGAGTCCCAGGCATGACGTGGCAGCCTCCGAGGTGAGTCTGGCTGCACCAACACCCTGCCGGCCCCCGCAGCACCTTCCTGGAGTCTTCTCTGCTGGTCCTGCCCTCCCTGCTGGAGATGATGATTCCCCTGGAGCAGGGACGCCCAGGTACCCCTGCAGGGCTGAGGGAGGCTTTCTCCTTGCTTTCCGCCTTTCATTCCTGCTGCTCCCCGCTCTCAGCTCTCTGCCGTGCTCGCTCCTGTGGGATTTCACAGCTGGCCTGGCTCGCAGATGTTGTGGCAGGGTTGGGCCTCCCAGGTAGCTCCCGGTGGGGTTTGGTCTTGGATTAGCACCGTGGGGTTGGGAGGAAGAGGAGAAGGTGGAGTTCTCTCTTCCAGGGGCTCCCAGTCCCTGCCCCACTGGTGGCAGTGGGGAGGGAAGACCTCCATGCCAAAGGTGCCCAGGACGAGGGGATGCGGGGCATTGCCTCCCCAGCTGTTCTCTGATGGACGTGTGGTTGAACTTGTCCAGGGCACCATCCCTACAACCCCAGGTGTGACCACCGAAATTTATCCTGTCTGTTGAGCCTGAGAGAGGGAGCGCACGGGGGACGGTCCCATTCCCCGGCAGCCTGCTGGCGCTGTGCTTTTGCCTGAGGAAAGCACTTGCTCAGACAGCTGCCCCATCATACTGAGCACTTGAGGAGCGCTAGAGTTTTGGTCGTGTTTGGTCTGGTTAAACCCCCGGGCAGTGCTGCTCACTGTCCCAGGGTGTGTGGGCAGGCTCCTGCCCTTCTGCGGGACACGTGGGCAGGATGAGCATTCATCCTGACCATTCCCAGCCTGGAGCTGCACGTTGCTCAGGAGGGTTTGCTCAATGCCCAGAGTCCTTCTCCCATGCCGAATCTTTTCTCTAGATCTAGAGGAAAGTGCACGCAGAGCCGCCTTCTGAGTCGTCGAGGCTGGAGAGCTGCAAGCACAGTGACAGGCAGGAGCTGCCGAATCAAGGGCAGGAGATAAGGACATCAGACACCCCGACACCCCCTGTTCAGTGATAACCCCTTTCTATCCTGTGTTTCTCTGTCCCAGGTCAGCTTGCTCAGCCATGAACACCTCCGTGCCCGGCAGCCAGCTGAGACACCCTGAGCCCCAGGACGTGGCCGCCTTCACTCCTGTTTCTGTTGTTAGGAGCATGACGAAAAAATCTGATGCCCTGCCCATGATCTCAGTGATCGTCGTTATCTTCGTCCTCTTGGCCATCTTCATCATCATCATGGTGCACTATGGCCCTCAGCTCCGCACCATCCAGATCACCCTTTACCACGAGCCCATGCCGCAGGACTTGGACGATGGGGTGCACCTCACGGACTGGAAGAAGCTGGGCTCTCAGAAGAAGCTGCCTGCTCAGCCTGGCCAGTGGGAGCCGGGCCGCGCGGACGTGGCCAGCCTGAGCTGCCAGTGCTCCTGCAAGCAGCACCTTCCCTGCAGGAGCGCTGAGCCCAACGTCATTGAGATCACCTACCTGTGACGAGGTCTGGGCAGGACTCAAGGGACTGTGTCCTGTTGGCAAAATTGTGACTGGGATGTTGGCCTAGACCGAGACTTGCCGGTTCCTGCACGCTGAAGTTTTAGCACCCCAGGATTGTGTCTGTCTCCAGGGAGGCCTCACCCAGGAGGTTGAGTGTCACTGCGGTGACCCATCAACAGCCCCTGAACATCCAGACTGGTGTCCACCATGCAGTGTGCAGCTCCGGCCAGGCAATGACTCTGTTATTTGGTTGCCCCAAGCAAGAGCTGGGTCCCCAGCCCAGGCCCTGGGACTGGGTCAGCCTACGTGGGACAGCTTTAGCATGTCTTCTGTTTTTTTTCTTGCCCTGGTTTCACCCACAGGCTGTCCCCTGCTGCCTGGGAGTGCCCAGGAGAGCTGTCTCGGTCCTTGTTCCGGCCAGCGAGTGCTGAGTTTACACTCAGCCCCTTGGCAGGAGCTGGAAGTTGCGTCATCTGGAATTGCTTTCTGGATTAAGGATGTTTCCACATACACAGTGCCCTCGTTATTCTGTTTATATGGCACAGAAAAACCTCCAGTCCCTCTTTTGCTCCGTGCCACAGCCCCTTTCCCCCTGTTGGAGAGCCGAACGCTGTCCTCCCTCCTGCCAGCCCCAGGGCGGGCTGCGCCCGTTGTGACAAACAGCCTGCGGCATCTCTGTGCACGATGGCAGGGGTGGGGAGACCTGAGGTCACCTTCACTGTGGTCGTCTCCATTGTCCCCATTGTTGTCTGCTGTCCCTGTACCAGGAGAAGCTCTCTGCTCTGCTCAGGGGCCCAGGAACAGCAATGTTGGGATGGACATGGATGTGGCTCAGTCACCCTGGGCAGGTACCGGTACATAGGGAGCAGATGGAGGAGTGAAACATCGTCCTTGGCCCTGTAAGGCTCCTGGTGACAGCAGAATACGGTGACCTGCTCAGCTCTGGGAGCTGCTGGAGGTGCTCGGCATCTCTTCAGACAAGAAACTGGCCTCGATTTCTCCTCCCTCGGTGGAAGATGGACATCAAAGCCTGTTTTCGGAGCGTGAGCTCAGAGGCAGTCCCAGGGGAGGAAGCAAAGCCTCTGGGATCCCCCTCAAGGATTTATTCTGCCGAGTAGTCCCTGAAGTCCAAACACAGTTCCCACCTCTCCTCTTCCCACACCAGAACAGAAAAGACACATCTGTGTCCATCCCAAGGTGCATCGTCAGCACAGAGCCCTCTGTGCACTGTTGGACAAGAAACGGGGCCTTTACTCATTCCTCCAGCTGCTGGACATTTCTGCCATGGCAGATGCTCTGGCTTCCTTCATCTCACTTATTTCCAGCTTCTTTTCTCGCTTACTTTACAGCTAAGTAGCGGTTGGACTTGCTGGAAAACGTTGGTGTTTACAATAAATGTAATTTATATTATTTTTTGTTGTTGTTTTCTGCTCTGATTTTCTTCCGTTTGTTTTCCAGAGGTTATAACGCGTTTCCAGCTTTCCCCCGCCTAAGTGGATAAGGTGTATCGTTTGAACTGGAAACCACTGAGAGCCTCGTCTCCCTTTGTATGTCAACACACGCTTTTACAAAATGGCAACGCAGTGCTTATTTTTGTAATGCACACATCTGTAACTAACAACACCTGAAGAGCTAGCAGCCTTGCAGGGACCGCTCTTTAGATGACGTCTGTAGGTTGTGATAGTCCCGGTGGTCACCTGCATCAAGGGTGAGGAGCCAGCTGACGAGCTTAAGAAAAACCTTTCCAATGATCACAAGATCTGTGCTGTGGTTACACCGTGTGCTGACGGTGTCACCCATCCGGGGCGCATCGCTGTGCAGCGCCCAGCTTTCCTAGTTTTGTCCTTTCAGAACCGGGACTGGCTTCGTTAAAGCAGAGAAACGGGAGCTTTCGTCACGGCTCCCACCGAAGGGCAACCGCAGCACCCAGACATCGTGTTCGTAAAGAAAAGATTAAAAATCACTTGAATATTAATAAGGAGGAAGCTGAAATGGATAATTATTACTAAAACTCATCAATTTGCGGCCGCTCAGGACTTGTGAAGGTCTGATTTACGTTACAGCGTGCTTTGGCCCAGATCTATCACTCGTGCAGTTGAGGAGCTGCAGAAACCCCACCTTTTCAAAATGCTTTGCCGTTGTTTAGGTATTGCAAGCTGTCAGACTAAAAGCAAACACAACTGGCAGTAGAACAGGGGTGCTGATGGGGCTCAGTTTTCTCCTGTGTTTGTCCTGGCCTCAGATCCCCCCGGTTCAGTCCGGCAGCCCCTGCTTCTACGTGACCTTGTTCTGGAAAGATCTAGTATTGAAGTTCTGGCCTTCAGGATTTTTTCTGGGAATTTCATTTGCAAACAGATATTTATATATAAGCTTTTGAAATATAGGGGGGGAAATACAGAAGAGTTAAAAATTACTGTAAGGCTCATGATAACAAGCTAGATCATATAAGCAAGCGACAATCTTTTGCCAGTTTCCTTCTCCAGAAGGACACCAACAGTCATACCTCGACTCAGCGTCTCATTGCTTTCTCCTACACAATAAAATGCCATTTTTACAGCTTCTCCTTTTATCTTTGGCCAGCTCAGCTGTTACCTGCTTATAGACTTGCTCGTTTTAGTGCAAGGGTTTATAAAACATGCTGGGGTTCATGTTGGTGGAAGCTGTGCATGCAAATTATCCTAACATCATTACTTTCTATTCAAACACCTAGCTTGTTGCAATTTATTCTGCTTCTAACTTTCTTCCCCTCCTTAACAATAATCTCTTTATGAATGCGGAGCAGCAGGAATTCCCCTCATCGCACCCTCTGCGTGGGGGGCTCCTGGAGCACCCTGGATTTGCACTTACCGGGGTCACCGGTTGTGCTTCTCAAAGCCAGATTCTTGTCAGCGACTGCCCACACCTCCTTTAATTTCCTCCTAATTCGGGCGTTCCCCTGCGGCAGTGGGAGCACCCGTACGGCCCCGCACAGGCACTCTGCTCCTGGGAGCACCCAGCGCAGGTTGTACAGCTGGGGCTGGCGGCTGGAAACTGCTCAGGGTGCTGCAGGATCGCTAAAATCGTGCAAAATTCAGGGAGGCACCTGGAGCACCAGCAGAGGCTGAACCCCAGGGGTTAGGCACCGGGGTGGCAGTGGTCTGGGGCCTTCTCCTCGTCTCTCGCTGCGGGGCTGCTGCTTTGCTGGGACCCTGGGAGCTGCAGCCGAGCTGAACGCGGAGCAGCAGTGGGCTCTGGCGGTGCAGGCGGCCAACTGCACGCCGAGCCGGCGGGGTGCCGGTGTCCCCTGCCTCTCCCAGCAGTGGGGCCCCGGGGTGAGCTTGGCTTTGGAAGGACGGGCCCGGATTTGGGCTCCCTGGTGCGGGGATGAGGTTGCAAGGAGAGATGGGGAAGTCTTGTATGTTAGAGATGGTCAGAGCTTGAAAGGGTGAGGTCCTGGGCAAGCCAGCCCGAAGTGGACCTGATGGGAGTGGGAGGCTGGGCTGAGTGACACGTGGCCGTCCCTTTCTGGTCACCTTCTGATTTTATGGAGAAGATGAGCACCTGGAATGGCAGAACCTCCCCCGAGGTTCACCCACCTCCCGTAGGTCGCTGCGCTTGCCCAGGATCGCTCTGGGGTGCGAGGGGGAATCACCTCCTCCCTCCCGCAGAGGGTTCCTGGGAGCTCCCTGGTCCCCGCGGAACACCAGCTGGGGACGGGGCAGGTCCTGGGCCACGCTGCTGGGAAAGCAGGGATTGCCAGGGCTGGCTTGTCTGGAGGGCTGGGAACTGGGACTGCGGAGGAAAAAGCAGGATCCCAGTGTCAGGGAAGCGGCTGGCAGGGGGCAGCCACGCTTCCGCTTGCCCCGTCTAAATTTGCAGCCGTCCCGCCCGGCCAGCACTGGCAGGTGTGGAGCTGAGCCCCGAAGCCAGCGTCCCACCTCAGGGTGCGTCCCATCGCCGGTGGCCTCCATGTCCTCAGACACCGTTTTCCACCCAGTGGAGCAGAGAGAACAAGTCCTGCTTCCCTGCACGGTCCGTGGGAGAAGGCAAAGCCCCAAGCAGCCTGAGGGGGCCGAATCTGGGCACCTCTTTAGCTGTGTTCACTTTGAACTCCTCTCCTTCGACTGATGTTAGTTTTGAACTCTTCTCTTCTCGTGTTATTTTTGATTATTAGTCCTGAAAATTTTCTTTTCCCTTTTCATTTTCACTCCCTTATGGGAAAAACGAGTCATGAGACCAACTCTGGCTCTTTACCCGCTTCCCTCCCATCGCGCCGGCGCAGCGCAGACCCCTCCCGCAAGCCGTGCGTGACCACAGATGCCTACAGCCGGGGAACAGGGGAAAACCAGCTTTTGAGCTCTTTCCTGGTTGTCTGGTGAAACTGGACTTGCTGGGTGATTTCTGCATGTCATAAACGTGCCGAGCTGGCAACCACCCAGAAACGGCCTCATCCCGGGGTGAGACGCCTGGGGAGGAGCTAACGGTCGGCATCTCGCGGCAGCCCCTGCGCCACGTACGGCTTGTGGGTCACAGCCAACACCAAACCAACCCCAAACGACAAATAAAATTTGAAAGCCGCGGTGGAGACTGAGCTAACGTGGTCGGGCTGGGCTCTGCCACGTGATGTGGTGCTGTGGGTGCAGCCCTGAGGGGCTGGGGTGTCCCTGGGGTCCCCCGTGGCCGTGCTTTGCTCTGGAGCCTGGTGGAGCTTCAGAGGAGCCAAGTTTTGGCACCGGTGAGTGGCATTTGCTTCTGCTTCAGGCACAAATAGCATCGTGCAGCGGCTGAAGAAGAGTACTGCAGTAACAGCGCAGCTGGTGCTCTTTCTGAGCGTTAAACGAAGGTCTTAGGCGCAGCCAGCCTCCCAGGGGAGAAATCTGATGCTTGTAGACGCAATATTGGCTGTGAAGGTCTCGGAGCACCTGCAAGCTGGAAACCTGCCTCTGTGTGAACAGGAAGCGAAAGCGGGAGGAGACCTCTTTCATTTTTAGCACCAAATCTGACGCCGTGCCGCCCCCCAGCAGGAAGCAGCCCCCTCCCCGCTGCCGTGCGGGGGCTGCGGGACGTCCGCTCCTTCCACCGCGGGCAGCCCGTGCCCGAGAGCATCCCTGCGGGAGAGCCCGCGGCTTCGCCTCCGCTAGCCGAGGAGGAAGCCACCGCACAAAGAAGGGAAATGACTCCACGAAGGTCACCTGGAGCGGGGGCCGAGCCCAGGGCCAGCACCGTGAGTCCCAGTGCCATGGCCAAGCTGCGCCAGCCCTTCTGCCGGGACCGAGTGGGATGGGGGGATGTGGGTTTCGTGTGTGCATGTCACCAGAAGTCACCCTGGGGTGCCCGGAGGAAAACTGAGCAGCGATGCACTCAAAAGCCACATGCTGAAAAAAGCAGCGTGGGCACATCGCCCTTGAAACCAACAGCAGAAGGCAGAGTGAGGACTGGGGGTTGCGAGCTGGTTTGGGACAAAATTAAGACAAATCAGAGTAAGTCAGAAGTCTAACAGCATGGGGAAGAAGCCTTCAGGGTGATGCAAGAGCCGAAGTCTGTCATCACCTCTGGTCCTTGCACAGAGCTTCATGAAGCACACGCGTGGGTTTGGCGATGAATCGGGGACTGGATGCAGGTATCACAGGCTCCGTAACGCGCGCTTTGCAGGTGACCGCAGCAGTGGTCCCTGTAGGCTGGAAACGAAGAGCATTTCCACACCTCGCCGAGCCGGGCGGCGTGCCGCCCCGCCAGCCCCCACCCCGCCGAGGCATTGTGCCGACCCGGGCCTCCCTTTTCCTGTAGGTGGGGTTTCCATAGGAAGCACGGCCGGTCCACCTCCCGCTGCCGGACACCGCTCCCCGGCCGCGGCGGTGGTGGTCCCCTCTGCTCCCCGCGGCGGTGTTCCAGCCCGCGATGCTCTCCCGCCCGTCCCGGGGTGATGGCGGGGCAGGGGACAACCTCTGGACCTCCGTGCTCTTTCTGCTCCTTTCCGGGTGGTGAGCGGCGTTGGGCAACAGGAGAAGATGCGACGGCTTCGCGTGCGCCCTGAGCTCTGTTCGGGGATGCGGAGGCAGGCGGGCAAGCCCGCGGCCACCGGCCGGAGCGGCGGGGCGGTGGGCATCGTCGGTGGGCTGCTGCTGCTGGGTCGCTCCGCTCTGCAGCTCCCAGCCTTCTGGTGGTACCTCTTCCTCTCCGCCGATGCTCAGGAGGTGGCCACCGTCACGGTGCAATACCGGCTGTTCGAAGAGGTGCCGGAGGGCACGGTGATAGGGACGTTGGCCAAGCACTTGGAGCAGGGCGAGAGCGGCGAAACGGGGGAAAGCTTCCGGCTGCTGCAGAGCCCTGGGAGGTTCCCGCTGCGCGTGGGGAGCGGGGACGGCGAGCTGAGCACGGCCGGGCGGGTGGACAGGGAGCAGCTGTGCCGGCACGGCGATCCCTGCTGGGTCTCCTTCGACGTGCTGGCCGCCCGGCAGCTGGCTCTGATCCACGTGGAGGTCCAAGTGCTGGACATCAACGACAACGCGCCCCGCTTCCCCACGCCTGAGCTGGAGCTGGAGATGTCGGAGAGTGCATCACTGCGGACACGCATCCCGCTGGACCGAGCCCTGGACACTGACACCGGCCCCAATGCGCGCTGCTCCTACACGCTGTCCCCCAGCGAGCACTTTGCGCTGGATGTTGTCTCCGGCTCCGATGGCACAAAGCACGCTGAGCTCGTCGTGGTTAAAGAAGTGGACCGGGAGCTGCACTCCTCCTTTGACCTTGTGCTGACAGCTGCCGACCACGGGGAACCACCACTGTCAGGTACTGCCTTAATCAAAGTCATCGTCCTCGACTCCAACGATAACAGCCCCGTGTTTGCAGAGAGCTCTTTGGCGGTCGAGGTTCGGGAGGATGCTCCGCCCGGGACCCTCCTGGTGACGGTCACGGCCACCGACCCCGACCAGGGTCCCAACGGGGAGATCGAGTACAGCCTCAGCAAGCACGCGCCCCTGGAGGTGCTGAGCGCCTTCGGCATCGACGCCCGCACGGGCAGCGTGGTCCTGCAGCGCCCGCTGGACTACGAGGAGACCCACGCCTACGAGCTGGACGTGCAGGCCAGGGACCTGGGTGCCAACCCCATCCCAGCGCACTGCAAGATCCTGGTCCAAGTGCTGGATGTCAACGACAACGCGCCCGACGTCCACGTCACCTGGGCGGCGTGGGCGCCCGTGCTCTCCGAAGCCGTCCCCAAAGACAGCTTCGTGGCTCTGGTGACGGCCAGCGACCCCGATTCGGGGAACAACGGGCGGGTGCACTGCTCCCTGAGCCCAGGGGATGAGCACTTCAGGCTGAAGAGGACCAACAGCCACAGCTACCTGCTGATGACCAACGCAGCGCTGGACAGGGAGCTACGCGCCGAGTACAACCTGACACTGGTGGCACGGGACCAGGGCGAGCGCTCCTTGGCCGTGCTGAAGCACCTCACCATCTGCATCAGCGATGTCAACGACAATGCCCCCTCCTTTGAGAGGTCCTCCTACGAGAGCGCCGTGGAGGAGAACGGCGCAGCACCGACCTTGTTGCTCACCGTCCGTGCCACTGACCCCGACCTGGGTTTCAATGGGAAGATCACCTACAGCATCCGGGACACCTCGGTTTCAGGTCTGGTCTCCATCGACCCCACCACCGGGGATGTTATTGCCCTCCGAGCTTTTGATTACGAGCAGATGAACAGCCTGGAGTTCCTGGTGACCGCAGAGGATGGTGGCCACCCCAGGCTGGCCTCCAACGTCTCCATCCGGCTGGCTGTGCTTGACCGGAATGACAATGCGCCCATTGTCACTGAGCCAATGCTGGTGGGGGGCACGGCCACGCTGTCCGTCCTGGTCGGCGCGGAGACAGGGTGCATCTGGGTGACCCCTGGGAATGGGAGCGCCCTGGGGACAGCGGTGGCCAATGCCACGCTGGTGTCCTGCTCTGACGCTCCCCTCCTCTTCACCGTGGTGGCCAGGGATGGAGACTCCGGCCCCAACGGGGCTCTGCGGTATGACATCGTGGGTGGGGACGGCGCCGGGCTCTTCGTGCTGGACCCGCTCTCGGGGCAGGTCTTCCTCAATGCCAGCAACGCCACCGGCCTCGCCGGCACCCAGCGGGACCTGGCCATCCGGGTGAGCGACGGCGGGGACGAGCCCCTGCACACCCAGGCCCGGGTGCGTTTGCTCTTCCGACACCACGGGGCTTTCTCCAAAATCTCAGCCCGGGAGCCGGGGCGGCTGAGCCCGCCCGTGGTGGCTGTCATCTGCTTGGCTGCTCTCTTGGGCGGGTGCCTCCTTCTTTCGGCTTTAACCCTGTCCCTGCGCAACAAGGAGAAGAAGGACGGCATGGCCTACAACTGCAGGGAGGCGGAGGACGCCCGCAGGCAGCAGCAGCTGAAGAAGCCACCCAGGCAGATCCAGAAGGCGGACATCCACCTGGTCCCGGCGCTGCGGGGCCGGCCCCGGGGCACTGAGCCCCTCCAGCCCTGCCCGGGGGGCTCCCCACAGCCTCCCCTCCACCTCACCCCCACTCTCTACAGGACCCTGAGAAACCAGAGGACCTCAAAGGACTCGGATGAGGAGCAAGGGATGTTCAACCTCCCCGTCATGCAGCGCTGGCCTTGCCAGCCCCACAGACCGAAAAACGCATCCGCGAGCCCCCTGGATGCGCTGCCGCGCTGTGAGAGCTCCGGGAAGCCACCGCTGGGAGAGTCCCCGTTGTCACCGCCCCAGCCAGCGGGCACTGCGCCGCAGGGACCTGGGCAGTCCCAGCCCCACCAGCACATCCTCAGGAGCCTGGTCCGGCTGTCACTGGTGGCTCTGGCGGAGCAGAGCCCCACCGGGGAGTTCGCCATGGAGTCGGCCCCGGTGCAGGTAGGTGATGCTCCACGTCTTGTTGGAGGTGTGAAGACCCCCAGAATTGTGCCTAACCCCGGGGGTGGGCTGGGAATGTGCAGCCCGATGGTCTGGGGAGCTGGGGTCTTCTCCTGCCCCCAGCAATAGGGGCTGGTAGGGTGATTGGCCACCCCACCACGGGCAGGGTCTCCAGATGCCCACCAAATCATGCAGGGAGCTGGGGCGGAGGCCACCGGGCATGCGGAGAAGGGGACAACCCCATTTACCAGGGGAGGGAACGTTACACGGAGACCGTGCCATGGTGCAGGGGAAGCACTGGGGCCAGGTGGGCTGCTCGGTGCCTTGTTTTCCCCTGGCAAAGCCCCGGCGTGGGGATGCCAAACCATCTGCAGGAGGAGGAAACGCTATAAAAAGGTGGCGCGGTTCGGAGGGGACATCCTGGCAGGAAGCAGCTTGAGCGGTGTTTGCAGGGGCTCAACAGGCTCTTCCTGCCTTACAGCAAATCTCTCAGCTGCTGTCGCTGCTGCACCAGGGCCAGTTCCAGCCCAAAACAAACCACAGGGGAAACAAGTACACGGCCAAGAACGGCAGCAGGTAAGGTCTGCTCTCAGCCCTCCCCTGCGTCTCTGCTGCCTCCGCTTCAGCCCCACTGGTCCCAGTGGCCTCCAGAGCAGGAGGCACCAGCTCACCCTGCTTTTGTTGGCTTGAGATGCCGAAAGCAGCGAGGCGGGGAGGTAGGTCCTCCCTGCGGGGATGGCTGCGCTCCTCTGCTCCCACCTCCATGCAGACGTGGGTACCCAGCTCCCTCCCAGGGATGCTCTTGGCCTCTTCTCTGGGGCACCTTTGGCAGCTCCTTCCATACCCACTTGAGCTCCCCCTTGGCCTCGAGCCACCCGCCCGTCCTTGCTGGGGAAACACCGATGTGTTCAAGCGTGATGAAGAGGTGTGCTGATGAGCAGAGGGGGTCCCTCTGCTTGTCTCAACAGGGGACGAGCGTTCTCGCTGCTCTGGGTACTTTCTTAGGGATGCCGTTGCCTGTTGGTATCCACTCAGGGCATGTCGCCCTGCACCAGGAGGTTGGAGACACTGCCAGCAGGGACGGGAAGGACTGTGGTATCCCAGCTGTGTGCTGGAGACCTTCCCAGAGACAAACTTTACATTGTTCCCATTAAATTATGGTATTGCCCTCCCTCGGCGTATGCTCTCGAGGACGCCAGGGCTTCATCACTGCCTCATACCATGTCCCCCTGTCCCCACCTGCCCAGGCCACGGGCAGACACAGCTTTCTCCACCTTTCTCATCATCAGCTCCATCTGCTGAGAACGGCAAGGGAGAGAGACCTGCTCTGGGCTGCGATGCTCCTTGCCCCATCCTGCACATGGGCAGCTCCTCCGAATTCATGGGGAAGGGCCAGCACCTCCCCGTTAGCTCCGGATCTCCCTGCAGAAGGATAGAAACCCTCTGAGGCGAGAAATGTGGAGCAGCCCCACGTGTAGCCCAGCACCCAGCTGGAGCCCAGTTTTCAGAGGGTCCGTGGCACTCCTTACCCCCATGCTTTTGCTCATGCTTTTATTAAAAAAAAAAAAACCCTTAGACTAAAATAATTGCAAAGGTGGTGTTTCAGAAAACTACAAGCTTTGGCTGACCCATCTGGAGGGCCGTTTGCAGACGGACATGGTGCGTGGAGCTGTTGGGTGAGGGGCAGCTGGAGAACGATGCCCACATCCCACCTCTGGGTCATTTTATGGGGGATTAAGACGGCCACCTTCAAAATAATAGGCAAGGCAGGGACAGGGCAGGGGTCGAAGTGTGACTTGAGTGTTTTGGGGCTCTTGCAGGGCTGCGGGGCTGGATGCCGACTGCCTGAGCACGAAGGACAGCGGGCACGGCGAGAGCGAGGCCGAGGACCGCGATTCGGAGAGCGGGTTCGACCTCTCTGTGCAGCAGCTGGTGGGAGAGGAGCTGGAGACCCTCCTGGAGCCGCAGGCAGGTGAGGTGGCCTCGCTGCGTACAGCGCGTGCTGGGGGCATGCTGGGGCTGGCCAGATGTCCTCAGATAACACTCTAACCTCATTCAGAAGATGATACTGGCTGGCCTGCGGCAGGCCAGAGGGCATCGCATCTCCTAGGGCGGCTCTGCTGGTGGCAGATGCTTGGGACAGCATGTATGGGCCATCCTACACTGTTGGTACAACACAGTTTACACCAAGGGGACTTGCTGAGCTTCACGTTGGATTTTTCCACGTGTCCAATCACTCCTGGTAGATTTTTCTCCCTCATAGATCTGTCTGCTGTTGCCTGCTCTGATTTTATGAGATTGGCCTCCGCTGCAGCACAGGGGTGAAGTGCAGTTTCACTACGTGCTGTGTCAAAACTCTGCTTCCCATGCTGACCTGAGCCCCTCTGTGTTATGGTCTTCTGGTCCATGCAGAGAGAGAAAGGAGAAGAACTGTTCTTGTTGAGCCCCTTGCGATCTTCTAGACCGCTTGAGCCCCAACAGGCACCTCTTTCCTGCCAGGCTGAATGGGTCCAGTCTTGTCTCCTGTTACCATCCTGGATATTTTCTATGTTCTTACCAATTTATTTTGTCTATTTACTGAGAAGTGGTGACTGGAATTGTGCGCAGTGTTTACGATTCACCCACTGGTGGTATGAGGTCTTCTGGTTTGTTCTTCATTCCTTTCCTGCCCATGCCCCACATTGGGCTGTTACTGAACTGTTTACGGCGGCCCCGAAATCCCTCCTATGCGTGGTGGGAGAGTCATCAGTACGCGATGTGTTGTTCCCCGTGTCAGCCATCCAACAGCTGTTGACACGGAAACCCACCAGCCGTTTCTTGCTCATGTCACTGGGCGTTAGGTCCTTCAGCAACTCCTCGCTTTTCCTCGTTTGGGTGGTTTAGTGGAACTGGCACCAATGCCAGCCACCGCGCCACATCATTTATCACTATGTTGAGTAGCACAGGTCTCAGACTTTCTGCTGGGACTCCACAAATGACCTCTCTTTTTGGGGAAGATTTATTCCCACCCTCGCTTCCTAGCTTTTAAAACGCATTAGTCCCTAACACAACCTGGCTGTTAATTCAGGTTAATGCAGAGGACAGCTCAGGTCCTCTGCGAGCCTGCCTGGTGCTTTTCTGCAAGCACAGGTGTCCTCTGTCAACCAGGACTCTTCATCTACCTCCTTCAAAGATGCCAAGAAATTTGGAGGAAATTTGGAAAATACAACCTTGCAAATGCCATGCCAGTCCTTGGCTGTATAGCAGGTATTCGGCTATCTGCTCATACATAATGATTTCTATGAACCTGCCCAGACTAGATTCACCTTTATGAGCTTAAAAACACGTCACCATTTCTACCTTCTGTTCCTCTCCTACTATATTCATCTGAAGCAGCAGTTAATGAACAACAGCTAATAAACCAAGCAATTTCATATCTGAGTTCCTCTAGCACTCTGGGGTGGATACCATCTGGGCCTGACATCTTCTACATGTTCCTTTTATTGATTTGTTCTAAATCTCTTCTACTGGCATTTCCATTTGAAAGAGTCTGACTCATATCCTGTAGCAGAAATTTCACTGTGGAGCCTCTGTGCTCCTCCGCAGCAAGAGCAGGCATGAAGAATTCATCGAGGTTTGCCGCTGTGGCCTCACCTTCCCTGGTCCTTTCACACCATAGCCAGCGCTTGGTCCTTCTGTTACGAGCTCTCCATGTCTACTGATTGGAAAAAAAAGTTCTTAGCAGCCTTTGGTGTTCTTCAGAAATGTTTATGGCCTGCCATGTTATGCTTTTATGCTCAGCTTATAACACTGGTTTACATATTCTCCATGCCACCTGCAGGCAGGCTTTTAGCATCCAGTGAAGTTAGGGAGCGACCGCAGTAAATTCTGTTCTAACTCCAGACACGGGCACTTCTGTGCTCCTGTGTAGAGGGAGAGCCACGCTGCTTCTGTTTGCCTTCCTGCCCTTTACTCTAGTGAGGAGCAAACAAAGCAGTGCTGGGTGAAACGAGAGCCGCCAGCCCTCTCGGGTCTGAAGGTGTGCAGCCCAGGGCAGGGAGGGACAGGCTGCCTGGCTCCAGCCCACGGGTCTGCTGGCTCGCCAGCCCCGGCAAGGGGCTCAGCAGGTCTGTCCGGATCCAGTCCTGCCCAGACGGGTAGCACCCTGCATCCTGGACACCCTGTGCTGCGGCCGCGCACATCCATAAAGGGGCATCTCCCATACTTCTTGGATTTGGCAGAAAAAAAAAGATTGCCAACTTGCTCAAATTTTACAGTGAACACCACTGGTGCATGCTGAGGCTATGCCAGTGCGGCTTCCTGCCCATGCGGTAGTGCTGGACGTGACAAAAGAGGTCGAGCTGTTTCTGTGGTGAAAAATAATCTCAACCGTGAGCCCAGACCTTCCCAAAAAGGCAACAGAGCGCAGACGATGGACCTGCTGGACTCCTTCCTTCTCCCCAAACACAAACAGAGAAGTAGACTTGCATCCTGAAGGAGCGAGGAAGGAAGCGTTGCTTGTGCTCAGAAGTATCCTAACAGCTGGCTGAGGCTGTCTGAGCCTTTGTGTTATTCACAGTGGGGGGAAAACCGCACAAATAATCCGGCCCAGCCGGCTATTTGGTTGTTTACACTGCAAGCATCGAGCTGCCGGCTGAGCTTGTAGCACTCGGAGCAGCGCATCGCCACCTATCCCCTCGCAGCGAAACAGAGCACTCGGTGGCTGGCAAGAGAGAGATCTTTATTGATTATAAACCAAAACACCATTAAAATAAGGCAGTAAGGAGTTATCAGCCAAATTAAACGTACCTAATTATAAGACTTCACGGTCACAGGGGAGGAGTTTCAGCTCTCCCTGCAACGAGCTCACTGCCGTTCTGCCCTGCTCCAGAGCTGAAGCATCAAGGCGCTCAGGGAAGGCAGTGTCTTCAAACAGACTGCGGAGAACAGAACTGTGGATGTTTTAAAGCAAATGCATGAGGCTTCAGCACACTTGGGAGATCCCTTAGGGAAGTCACTGCAACTGAAAGAAAATACTGAGATTGCAGAAAGAAGGCTTGAAAGTTAAGCAAAGTAAAAGAATTTTGGGGCTTCCACTGGAAATGAAATTTAAGCAATGTATCTGCCTTTCTCCCTGTAGCAGGTTTTCACCAGGTTTTGAATGCCAGCTCCCCCTCACCCCATGCATCCTGAGGCACAATTCTGTTCCAGAGAAAAAGGATAGTTACTTGGCGGAGGAAGACTTGTCTTGCTGCCTGACCAGCCGCAGACTGGGGACCACGTGTCCCAGGCTCTGGCTGGGTATCGATTATCTTCTAGAAACAACAGAAGTACAGGAGAATGGGGACCCTCCTTTCTGAGGTCACTTTATGTCAGCGAGAGCTGCATAATTATTATAATGACACCAACTCTTGCCGTCTGATTGGGACTGTCGGGGCATTCTGAGCTTTGTTACCAGACTCCAGTCGTTTCGCTGCTCTTGGACTCGAGGTGTTTCACAAACCTGTCTGTTGCCTCAAACCTTCCAGTGGTTCTAGGCGACGCTTTGGAAAAGAATCAGTGCGGGGCTGGAAAGCAGCTTCTGTGTACCACGTCAGAGCCTGTTTATCAACTGCAAAGCTCTACCTTAAAAATAAGAATCCCCGTTTCCTTTCCTGCTGTCTGATGAGGATGCTATTCCAGGCTCACTCTGCTACGGGGTCCTTCCTTTAATTTCCAGTATATGTTTATTCACGGACACTTTTAATCATTTCTTCTTTTGCCAACACTATTTTAAGCATAGAGATTTCCTTTGTTGGTGCTTATCTCATCAAAATAATGGCAGGTTGCAGTCAGATCCCCAGTGAGCATTTGCTTCCTCAGGTTGCTTCCTAAGCAACCCTACCTCTTGGGGTCTCCATCTCGTAAGCTCAGACCTGCTCTTGTTTTCATCTCAACAGTTTTTCTCTGCACTTCTGTCATTTCAGATCCTCTTTCCCAGGGATGGATAATCAGATTTGTATGTAATACTCCTAATCAGGTCTTGCCAGACCTAATAACAATACCACGGATATGTCTTTATGCCAACAGGGAATACCTTGACCAACACACTACATGATTTCATTTGCCCATTTCAGGGCAGAATCACATTACCGGTACATTAATGAGCCTGCAGCCAACGCCCACACCAGGCTCCCACTGCTCCTCATCTGTTTCCAATTGATGAACAAATACTTTATAGCTCAATTTTTTGTTACTAGTCCTCAACCACCCAGCTGTGCATTTTATAATCCAGAATTTCGTTCTACTTCTGTTATTACTGTTTTCACAATAACCCATTTCTTTTCGGTCTCAATCTGACTGTTCAGCAGCAAATCCCAACTCTAGAGTGACCCGTAAGGGAAGTCCACCAGTGACTTTTCTGTTTGATACTTCCCCCTTCAAAGCCTTCCGCTGCTGTTGCCTCCCCTTTAGCTAGTTCTAAACCTTCACTTTCTGTGGCTTTGCTAACAATTTAGTGAAGTGCCACTTGAAACTGCAACAAATGGGAATGCATAGTGATCCTAATGGTTATTGTACTTTAAAACAAAACAAAACAAAATGAACACAGTTGTTTTAAACCAATTCTAGTTTGCTTGTTTTTTAAGCTGTTGGTTTGAATGACGCTGCTGGTAGCTTATCCCTAGATTTGCTCACAGCCAGTCTTGTAACATTTGATCTCAGGAAGTCTCCTCATTTCTCGTTTTTTTCTCCTTTGATCTCCTCTACTACACGTCTCACCCACAGTTCTTGTTTTCACTCCTTCCAGAGCTGGCCCTCAAGAGGCTGACGGCCGCGGACCCAGCATGGGTGGCGCGGCTCTCCCTGCCGCTCACCAGTAGTTACAAGGACAATGTCTTCTGCCCTGACTCTCTGCATTCACCTCAGGATGAGGAAGCTGCGAGGCAGGAGAAACCACGGACTTTTGAAACCTTTGGCAAAGGTGCTGGGTCTGACTCAAATGCCGCTGGGACAAGACTGGCCAGCACTTTCCTTTCAGAAATGAGCACCCTCTTTGAAATGATTTTGTCCCAGAAGGTCCAAGTCCACAATGAAACAGGCTCAGGGCTTCTGCGGCAGCTGTCAGCATGTGGGAAGAGCCTTGGACTGGATGACAGTGCTCCTGTTCTGTAGACACCTTGGTGGCTGTGACAAGGAGACAAGAGACAAACACAGCTTTCTGTATTTGGGTGCACACGTGTGTTTTAAGAGGTTCATAGCGTCATCCATGTCTAGACTGATCATGACAGGCATATTTCTTCCTTTGCCTCACCACATCAAATTTCTCCACAATTGATTTCACCTTGTTTAGCTCCCTTCTCCCTGCCTGTTCCTGCCTTATAGCTTTCCTCTTCTTCCACCCTCATCTTTCACCTTACAATCACACGCAGCTCACACAACAGCAGGAGGGCCCTCTCCTCCCAGGGCAGGCAGATAGAGAGAGGGAGCTTTGCTAGATTACACCCAACAACACAGATACATGCATGTGATTACAGACTGCGCACCACAGAGGATCAAATATCATGGTCATGGACTTTGCAACACGCTGCAGAAGTGGGCTCCAGGACCTCAGTTCTTATTTAAATAAAACTGTTTCTTTTTTCTAACACTACCATCTCTGCAACAAGGTCCAGTATAGCTGACACAATGCTGTGTCTGCAGGGAGCCTGAAATGGCAACTCAGAAAGGGGAGATCTGCCTGTTGTCTCCCACTGATACTTTCAGCTTTTGTGGTTCTACCACTGTGAACTTGGCGTTTTGTAAAATGCCCCAAGATCATCACTTCTGCTCTGGCATCTCTCCTGTGGTTGCACTATATGCCCATATTTTCTTTCTCCGTGCTCTCTTTTGAGGCCACTGGATTTTGGAGCACAGTCTTTGCCCAGAAGCAGACAACAGATGGCTGGAGTCTGTCAAAGGTAACCTGGGAAAAGGGAAGCATGAAAACAGTTTTGAAATATTCAGTCACAAGGTTCACCCATTATAGGTTTTCCTTTGGATCTATGTGTATGTGAGCTGTAAGGCTCTTTCGGGTTAATAGCATGTGTAGAAAAACTAAGATACAGATGTTAGTGGCAGAGGAAGAAGTACACACAGGTGTTGTTAACCATGCGGATTCGCACTCAGAATGGAAAGACAACAGGGGTGTAAGCATCGGGAGTGGATTTGTAGGCTTATGCAGCGGTGCATGGATGGCGCATGGGTACAGGAGTTGGAGAAGTTTTGGGAGAATGGAGACCACAGGTAAGCACTGCTGGATCATGCACACACAGGACTCTTTTCACTGTACCATAGTTTTTGCCTTCCAACTAAGATACGAAGCACAGAACAAACTTGGGGCACGCTGGCAAAGTGGCTACGTAGGTGAGAGCAGAGTCACGCTATGGGAGTAAGGGTAAGCCATCACCTCCGCTGCCAGCAACGCGCAGCACCGTTGCTTCCTGAGTGACTACAAAAGACGTGCTGAGAAGAGACTGCCAGCCTCCCCCCCCCGACAGCGCAGGGCCAGCAGCGCTTTATACACACTGCTTTCGTTGCCTCACCATCTTTACATTAAAAACACTGCACCGAGTTCTCCACAGGTACTGCAGTTCACACAACACAGGTTTCTCCAAAGCTTATTTGCTGACGGTGGGGCTGTTGCATCAGGTGTCTTTGGCTGGTATTTTTAGCTCTCATCTTCATTGCTAAACTGAAAAAGAATGGGCAGCACTACCCAGCAGATAAGATCTGGAGCATCTCAAGAGCATCCTACCCGTGTTCCTTTTCTATGCACCTGGAGGTTACCATGCCCTGCTTTTAGCAAGCACATACGCAAACCACAGCAGCAGAGAATCATACGCGTAATTTAAAGAAAAGTAAATGAAAAAAAATTTTTTTTTTTTCCTCTTGCTCTTGGGACCAAATAGCAAGAGCAACATACTAAGATTTCCCCAGGTGGACTTCTTAATACCCCAAATACCCACTGTTGTATCTGGAGTCTCCAAAGCGCTTTACAGATGACCCCATCTCTGGCAATAAATTACACTGATGGGTTTACCCCAGTGTGCTTATATTGCCACACTGCTAATAGAAATGTCTTGCTGTTTTGTTGCACAAACAAAACAGTCTCTTGCACCAGAACAATGACAGTGAGCCAAATTCTAACTGAGATGCAGCTGTGCAAACTATGAGGGTGGCATATCTGCGACTGTGAGGAGATGCTGCCCTACAGGATTCCTCTGCATCTTGGGAATGCACACAGAGGACAAACACACGGCACAGCCTTGTATATTCCTTTGGTACATTACTTTGATGTGCCTGTCAAAGGACAATCTTTACACAAAAATACATTACAGTAAGCAGATTAAAAGGAGACAAATTCCTCTCTGGGTTCAATTTCCTGATTCTGCAAACTGCTTTCAACTCCCCCCATCCCTCACCCCCATCCTGTCCTGACCACTGCGTAAGCATGCTGTGGATTATCACAGAATAGGAAATCCACCCGAAGAATTTCCTGCTAATTGTATCCTGCTTGATAAAGGAAATGGTCTAAGAAAGTTTGGTCTGGGCAGAAAGACTAGACTAGAACAATCTGAGCTATCAGATGCATTGAGCTCTTGCTGTGCCCCTCCCTTGCTGAATGGAGACCACAGCAAGTTCAGGATGGGGCCATTGCCTTTGTTTTTCAGAGCCTGATCTACACAAAGCACCAGAGCCACGTAGCTACAGGAAGCTGGACAGTTTGTGCAGATGCCCTTGAACCAGTTTAAACTTGTGTGGACAAATGTCTTTTTCCGGATTCAGCTGCCCCAGTGGAAGAAATTATCATACCAGCTGCTTGCCTCTGCCTGCCTGACAGTGGCTACCACCCGCTGGGAGAATCCCTTATCCAATTTGGTAGAAATGAGCTGACGTGCTTAGCAAACACGTATGATATAAATTTTGAAGCAAACCTTGCTCATTGTGACTCCAAGGGGTGCCCCCATGGGAGCAGCTCACTGCCAGAGCTGAAGGAATAATAACTGGGGACTGAAGGGCACTGACAAAGGCGCAGGATGGCTGAAGACAGCATTACTTTCACCAGCACAGGTGGATCCATCAATCGCATCCCAAAAAATCCTGTGCCCTAATAAGCAGAATTCACTCTCTTGCTTCCACCGCTCTGACAGAGTTTGAAAGCAGACTCAACTGCTGCAACGTCAATGTAGAGAGAAGCCCAGATTGTGCTGGTAACCTAGCCTTGAAGTGAGATCAAATTGCCTCAGAGATTGCAGACCAGGCGCCTCACAGAGTTAGTTGCCACCATCACCATATGGTGGTAAACCTCGCTCGGAGACCATGTGAAAGATCTGCAAGGCTACAGGAATTATAGCCCCAAATTGTACCCGCTGTGGCATGGCAGGAGTCAGAGTAGCTCCATGCAAGAAAGACTTGTGCTGGTAGGCAGAGGGTCAAGCTACGTGGTGGCACAGGAGATATCAAAAGGTTTATTTTGAAAACCCCTGTATTTAGAAATGGCTGCTGTTCCATTAACAGAAAGCTTTCTCTTTCCGCTCCCTACTACCCTGCTTCCAGTCCCACACAGATTAAGAAGGTCCACCTTCCCTTCCGTCTGCTTGTTTCACTTACCAGCTGCTCTAGTAACAGCAGTGGTGGGGCTCCAAACACTGCAGCTCCAAGGGAGTTGCCCTGTTTCCTAGGGCATGGCTCCATTCTGCTCTGCTGAACGTCATCATGTGGAGTCTGTCTGTGCTCCAGGAGTGGGGCAGGGCGAGGGCAGATTGTTTTGGCTGGGAGGTGTGGAGACCTGCAGGCATGTGCTCGATAGCCCAGAAACAGGGGCTGGAGGAAGAGGCTCTAATTCCAGAAGGGAACGGATGCTTTCTTCGCACATCTGAAAGTACATTAAAACAAGATATTAATGATGCATCAGACTATGGGAACAGCTTCTCCACTTGACTGGAAATAGCTGGTAAGAAGTGAAAACAACCGAGAAAGAAAAGTGCTCCCTTCCCTTCAGCAAAAAGGACTCCTTTTTGCCATGGTCCTGTGCCACCCTTTCTCCAGCAATATGGGCCCCACTTTTATGGGGGCACCACACGATGCAGTCCCACAAACCCTCATCACCCACTGCCCACAGTACCTGCCATCTCCTCTTCTATCACTTGCAGCCTCTCCTGAGCGTTCCTGTTCCCCACAGCAGCTGACTGTCGATAGTGTCTCATCGCTTCTGCCAGGTTCTGTTGCACCCCAAGGCCCTTCTCATAGCAAACGCCCACGTGATACCTGCTTTGGGCATCCTAGCCACAGGAGACAGCACAGTAATCAGCCCCACATGATGGAGAAGTGACGACAGCACGCAAAAGGAGAACAGACAGTCTTTAACACCATCTTCAAAGGTTAGTCCTCTATCTGGTCCCTCAGACTGTATTTTCAGTAATTTAGTCCCTTTCCTTGACGAGCACATTGTCAAGCAGAATTTCTTACCAGATACCTCCAACTCCACTCCTCCCTATCCCTTTCCAACTAAAGTCACCTATTTCCCTTCAACATCCAGGTCTGTGTCACAGGAACAAAGGAACAGCTGTCTCCACAGAGCATCCAGATTGCCTCAGGGGTCAGAGCTAAGAGGACTCGCTGCACCCATATCCTGATCACACCCAAACTGTGAGCACACCCTGTGGGCTGCCCTAGTACAGTTCACACAGATGTCTTGTAAAAACATAACAAATGCCAGCAGTCCTTGTTGCCAAGGCTGGAAGATTCCCCTTGGCAATCCCACAGTCCATCAGGCCTGCGACACAACAGTGCACAACTATCTTGCTCAGACCCACCTAATTATATTCCAGAAGAAATCTTGGGCAGCAGAAATGAAGTTGAGCAACTAAGCATTACAGAAAAAGCATCTGAAGTGCTCAGACATGCACAACTGCTGAGAATGAACCAGAAAGTAGAGGATGTCACTGCAGATGGGTCAGCAAAGCCAAATCCAAACCCATGATACGTTTGTGTGTCAGCTGTGCACTTTATTTTTTAGATCCAATGGAAGGAAAAGGGTCTCGCAGATAGCAAACAAGCAAGATGACAGTCCTGAAGACAGTGAAGAGACCACATGGGCTAGTGGTCATCCAGACCTTTACCAGCAAAAAAGCCAGAAATATTACTTGAATAGTCTGACTGCCAGAAAAGTGATCTAAATAAGGCTTTGCAAAAAAAAAAAAAAAAAAAAAAGAGTAAGTAGCAAGTTTTAATAAAGCCATGAGAAAGGAACATATTGCAAGTGTTGCTGTCTGAGATCTAGCTGGTGGAGGAAAGCAAAGAACTCAATGAGTGGGTGCTTTGCAGAATGTTGCAAGTCTCAGTTTATGACAGCAATAAATGTCTTTAGAGATGAGATAAACATGTTGAAGGATTGACACTTCAGATATGACAAGATACAGGGTTAAATGAGTATGAAGTGTTCCACTAGTGGTCTCTCACATGATGAACACCTCAAAGACCACCACCAGGAGAGGAGATCCCCAAATTAGCACCGCATATGCGACTGTAATATACTTTGAAATCTGAAGGTCTGACTCAGTTCTCCAAGAACATTCTTTAATATGTTTTTCATATTCTGTGGTTGCTCCCATAAAATAAGGGAAGATAAAATAGAGAGTGATAAATGAAGTAAAACAGTTCTCTGAAGCACTGCTGTGTTTGGAAAAATGCTTGTCAGAGATACCCCCGTGGCTCTAGAACAGAACAACCTGAGAGAAACACTGAACCCACGAATTTTTGTGTTTGGTTTTCAGAGTTGTAGTGCCATCTTTACTTCACCCATACCCAACAGTCTTTTAACCAACTAAACATAAACTTATACTGAACTGACACACTCCAGGGTGCCGAGGGTATTGAACATACTCATGGAGCACCGTTCCCAGCAGAACACATGGGGTTATACCCTTTGCACATGCCTGCCACTGAAGATGAGGCGGGGATACATCCACACGCAGCATCCATTGCGACGAAGAGAGCTGGGGAAACATGATTGGCTTCTGAGAACCAGTCTTGGTTGTGACCTAAATGTACAAAACACTGATCTACTAAGGAGTACTGCTGGCACCAGCAGTTACCTGTTGGATTTTCTGCTGTTAAGGGCTTACTATGCATTCAATAAAGGACAATCACCTATTTAATGAGATAATTCATTGTTTTATTGTGCAGCATATGCATCTGGCATCAGGCTGGAAGAAAGGAGTCAACTATGCAGCTTATGAGAGATCTCTAGCAGAGCTGGAATTAAACACTGTGTCAACCATCAAGAACATGATGTCTGAGCATTTGGGGCTAGCCTGGTCTAGTCTCACCACTGGCCTAATGTCTGCATTCTTGAGTGAAAACCAAAGTCACAAAGTCTTCAAGTGATGTAATGTCATTCAGAGTGAACAAACTTACTGTAAAGAATTAATTAAAGAAGATGTCACAACACAATGAGTGGGCAATACAATCACAGATGAAACAGTGTTGACAACTGCAAAGGGGTGCATATAAAAAGAAATTTGGGAGTCACTGCGATAGCTCCCTGAAACCATCAAGACACTGGTCAGTGGCAGGCAAATGGGAAAACAGTATTAGGAATTATCAGAAGGGAATACAGAACTAAGCAGAGGATCTCATTATGTCACATCCCTGGCATGCCTCCATCCTGAGTCCAGTTTTAGTCCAAGCATTTTAAAATGGATGAAAATTAGAAAAATACAGAGATGACTGACAAGACAAATGTAGCAGTTTAACTACATGGAGAGACAAAATAAACTAGTGCTCTGCAGTTTGCAAAAGAAATGACTCAGAGAACCCATACTGAAGGGTGACAGAATCAGAAGTACTTGCCAGAAGAAGAGGGAAGTTATTCATTATTTTCCATTACATAGAAGTTGTGGGAACTCAAGCTAAAATGAAAGAGGTCTTCAGAAAAAAACTAGCTCTTACAATACAGTGCAAGCTGAAAACGAGTGAACAATGTCACAGTGCTGTAAAGAACGCAGAAACCAGGCTGCAAGACATGGGATGTTATACTTCTACTCCTCTAAGTGCTGGTAAGGCCTCGGGAGCAGTACTATGCCAAGACTGTGGCATTGTCCTTCAAAAAAAAAAGCATGGGTCACTTGGAGAAAGTTCAAGAGAGAGCAAGGGATCTAGACAGCATGATGTGCAAGGTGAAACTGAAACAGGTTTAGAAGGCTGAATAGGGATTCAAGTATTTAAGTACATAAAAGGTCCCTGCAAAGTGACAGAAATAGTCTGTTCATCCTCTCTATAAAAGGCAAGAAGTAATGGGCTTATTTTGAAGAATAGATTCAAGACAGACATAACAAAGTTCTCCCAGTGATACAGCAGTAAAAGAGCTTGACTGGTGTAGCGGCTCCATAACAGGAAAGCTTTAAAATTATGCTCGGCGAGTATCTGCCAGAAACAACATAAGCACTGGTCCTGTTAGAACTGCTCCAACCCAATATGGCATTTTCTATGTATATGTTTTGTAGGGTCTGTGTCCCTGGGCCTGTGTCCTCCCCAAAGGTGTGCCAGGGCTCTCCACTTTGTCCTTCCAGACAGCACAGTGAAGTCCTGACACTTGCTCCCACCTCCAAGAAGCCCTGAAATCTGCCACCTGTAACTTGCGAGGATCCCAAATTCAGAACAATCACAGCTTACAAAGGGACTACTTACGCCACTCTTCGCTGCCAGCAAAAGGTACTTCAGACCTCTCTTTTCCTTAGGTTGTAACCCCCTCATGTAGAACACTCCAAGATAAGCCTGTGCCTGCAGCAAAACCACATGATAGAAATCAGCCAGGATTTTCCACCTTAATTATTCCTGTTCTTTTACTGATTTTGCAAGTTGTCCAAATGCCAGTAAAACCTCTGCTGCTGGAGCAGAGCATAATCTCTGGCAACTCATCAGGGACACCTGCAAGACTGGTGTGCACAGCACCCTGTTTGCTGCAAAGCCTGCTGGGAGAATGAAGGCTGTCCTAAGAATCTCAGTCTGACAAGGTGAACATGAAAATGTTTTGATGTACATTTGATGTACAAAACTCTACTATACATACAGTAATACCACCATACTAGAATTACAAGACCCAGAATCTTGTTTCAAACTGCACTGCGGAAGTCAGAGCTAGAGAACGGCTCCTACTCGTGAGCTGTCCGTAAGACACAGCAGATGTACTTCCTGGAACAGTGTGCTACATGAGATACACTCACTGCCAGAATGGCTTGCATTCGTAACACAAGATGGCACATGCCTAAATGTATCCCCTAAAGAGTGGGAAAGGAGGGCAGGGTACACAGATCTGGGCTGATGACTCATCTTGAAAAGTCAGATACAGTATGAGGATCTGTTCCTACTCAAAGCATCTCGTGGAAGTTCCTCCACCAAAGCAACCTCTTGCAATTGAGAGGCAATGAAATACAGTTTTTCAACTGTAGATCAGTTTTCCTAAGCCGATGGTCTATCTAGGTGTTGGAGAGAACGGTTATGGGCTTGTTTGGCCCCAGCTTCAGAGCTGAGGTAATTCAAAAGCAGGCACCTGAATGACACATATCCTAAAACGTTCTAGTCAGACTCATGCTTGCAGAGCAGGATGACTGGCTAGTCTGTCTGGGGCAAAACAGGGGGAGGCTTAAACTTTAGGAACAAAAGATACATTGGAAAGCCACTTCCACTATGACTACAAGTGAGAGAGAGATCTGGAGAGATCATCCCACTGATGTTTGAACAGCTCTTTACCCTCAGAAGACAAAGAGGTCTGAATTGATTTAGTGGTGAAAAAAAGTATGTCAAAACAATGTTTCATCCAGACACGGATGTTGTGGCAACCTTTGATAACAGAGGATAATACACTTTGCTTTCTGGGAATCTGAAATCTGCTTTGGTGCAGACCCCTATCTTTTGGATGCAGCTGCTTCTGCTGATGCATCCATGCTGCAGATTCTCCAGGCATGGAACATGAAAGGCTGCCACTGCTAGATGAAACAAAGCAGACCTAAGGAAACCTGGCACTGGAGAAGGGACAACTTGAAAGGTTTCCTAAGAACTGGAGCTTCTGAGCTCTCTCTCCTCTGTAAATTGAGAAAGAGCCTTATGTAGTGGGTACCAGTTACGGCTGCATCCTTTCCTCAAGCAAGTAAACCAAGAGGGGGCTATCTATCACATGTGTATGATGGAACCTGGAGCTTGCACATTACTAACAACAAGAAGTCCCATAAACATGTGGAAAAGCTCCTGTGTAGGGGGCTAAGAGAACCACATTAAAAAGCCCAACAGCAAAACAGACAACCAACTGTTGACATAATGGGCACACAGCTGCCTTGCATGTGCAGGCAGTGCTGTCCCCCATGCACTGGCAGCAGTATCACTGTGTAGGAAGAATTTTGCTTCTAGTCCCAAATATGCTGCTTTCCAGGACATCATGTGGTTCAAATCCTTTAGACAGGGTTCTCCGCTGGCTCTCTCTATGAAAATATTCAGCTTTCATAATCGCTCCCATGTGGTGCACACTAACCTCTGTAAGCCCGGCCACTGCTGCTTGCTCCAGGAAAGTCACTGCCTTCTGAAGCCTGTGCCATTCATTTTCAGGACTGCGGCACAAGAGGCATCTAGCGTAGCGGTACTGTGCCATGGGGTGACAGCTGCTGGCCGCACGGTAGTAATAAAAAGCTGCCTGGAAACAGAGAAACACACTTGTGTGAATCAGGTAATACATGCCCTCCAACATGACATGACTCCCCTCTGGTCAGGACAAGCTTAACCTCTCTGTCCAGACCTATCATAAGCTGCACATGCTTACCCTGGCAGCCCTCCCACACTTCCCCGCTGAAGAACATGAGATTGTTCAAGTGAGACAGTGGATTACCACTGTACAAGAGCCCTCTAACCACCTCTGCCTTCTCTAGTCAAAACTCCGAGTTTTGAAGGGGATGGCACTGGGCCAACAATACCAAAGCTTACTTTGTGCCAGTGGGTATCTGCACAATTACTCAAAACAAGCGGTCTTTGCAGATCTTTTCAGCTACAGAAGGATGCTGACTACGGCCAGCATGCACTAGATGGCAGGCTGTAGTTAAGGTATCCAAACTGGATGGCTCCTGATGTAAAGAAGTCCTCGGATGCGCAGTGGTGTTTTAAATACAGTAACATGACAGGTTTCTCCTGGGTACTCTCCCAGCTGCTACTGGCACAGCCTGTGTACTTGCAACAAGACCTCAGAAGCTATGAGAAAGGGGATTTCAGGAGCAAATCTCCGAGGGGATCTATGACACTGAAGCCAGCACTGCAAACCCGCAGTTTATATTATTTCCAGCATTTTCCAATGAGACTTCAGAGACTGTCATACACATACAAAAGGAGAAATGTGCCTGCGCACCCAGTGAAGACCACTCTCCTGGTCTGTGCTGCACATATATGACTCTACAAGTTGTGGATACCTTTTCCAAGTCTTTTTCTGTGCCTCTGCCATGCTCGTAACACAGACCCACATTGAACTGGGCTTTGCTGTAGCCTCGATCTGCTGCCAGTTTGAAGCAGGTATAAGCTATCCGGTATTGGCCTGCTCTCATACTTTCAATCCCTGAGAAGAAAACAATGTAAAAACAGAGGAAAAGAAAAAGTACAGAATGCAGCATCAAATGCAGCAACCTCCCCGAAAGACTGGGCCATCCTTGGCCCATGCCAAGCGGTCTGCTCCACTCCCGGCTGGCTCATCAGCCCTCATCCCATATAACCAAAGTTTCGATAGGAAAAAACAGCAACACTGCATTTTAGGAATTATTCTGGTCTCATTGCAAAGAAGGATCATGGGCTAGCACAATGTATGCTTCACACAGAAACAGCTCGCTTTTCTAGCGCTGCAACTAGTGGTGTATGTAGGGCAGGGAGCTTTTTCTTAGATCACTGCATCTTCCTTCAGCTCTTCTCAGAGTTAGTTGCAGTTCTGCAATTGCTTTTTCAGCTTGTCAGGAAGACTGAGATCTCAGACAATGAAAAAAGAGCTACAAAGATAGGACAGCTCAAGTTGCAAAAAGACAGAGATGACTTAATTTCCAACTACAGATGTCAGGACAACAGTGCAGACTTCAACCAAGCCTGGATTTCAATATGCTGATATAAATCAGGTGGCAGGATGAGACAAAGGGCAATAAATCTCTTGAAGCACAGTTGAAATTGCTAAAAGGAGGCTTCAGCTTGGGTATATGCCATCTCTGCCTTCACACAAGGCCTGCAACAATTTGGAGGTCCTCCAAAAAGAGAAATGTGTGGTTTAAGGGCAAAGCAAATCCAAGTCCACATTACCAAGGATATTGAATGCAATGGAAATATCAACCCGGAAAATCTGCTGCAACTGGAAAGCAGCTTCCTCCAAATGCCCTCGCTGAGCTGGGTCACCCTGAGGATTCAAAGAAGAAAGTTATTAGACAGCAAAAACATACAAACCCTGTAAGAGATTTTTCTTGGAAACACAGCAATGCGATGCATTTGTACTGTCCTGCAGTAATCAAGTGGGTGATGTAATCTGGTGTCATGTGTCCACATAAAAAATCTCCCTGTCCTACACAGACGTCTGTTTAGGGAACTGTTACGGACATGGCTCACCTCCCCTCTGACCAGGGAACTTGGCATACCCACTCCGACATCATCAGAACATTTCAGAATTTAACAAATACCACACACAGCTCCCCTCCTCAAAAGTAACGTTAGCCCTTGTTCACCCTCCTGCATCGTGTTCAGCAGCACAAATGGCATTTCTCTCTGCCAGACATGCACTGACATATCTGTATATCCTTTACACAACTCAAGCTGAGCCCCTACTGTCAGCTTACTGAACACTGCACACTCCTAATAAAATCCTGCACAGCAGAGACGATGTCTTTCCTTTCTCAGTAATGAACAGTATTTTTCACTTTACTGCGGCTCTGGGAGGTGGGAGGAGGACTAGGCTGGCCTGCAGCTTCCGTTTCCAAGCTTGAGTACAAATTTAGTGCCATCGAGTGGCAGCAGCACACACTGCACGTAAGCTGAGATGCCTCCGCACTCACGCAGTCACGCTGCAAAAATGCCCCATGCCACCCAACAGCTTTACTGCTCAGCCAGCTCTCAGAGCTGCTCACAGGAGGACAAGACAGGGACTGACTCATCTCTTCTCCTGAGAGCCTCATGAGACCTGCCCCACTGCCCACCGACCCTGCAGAAGTGGCCCCTCCTCAGATGGGGAGCTCAGCTCTCACCCCCTTGGCAGACCAAGTGAACACCTTTCTGGTGGAGGAGGTCACTTCCATGCCAAAGAGAGGATCCCGCTTTGTTAAATCTTGAATATATCTCCATTCTGCTCACAGTGTCCTTGAGCAATTGCTCAGCTGACTGACTTTTAAAACGGGGAGCTCTGGATTGCAAGGAATTAACAAGCTTAATCATAACAAGAACAATAATACAATTTATAACCTTATGACTCTCAACCTGATACACCCTCTTCAAGCCAAAGTGTCTCTCTTCCTCTCCCTAACAGAGGAGACCCAGTCTTGATTTGCAGCTTTGGGAGGGGTGACACCACCTTCTCCAGGCATGGGCTGTCTGGTAAAAACCAAAATAGCAACAGCATGTAGTCACCTAGTGAGAGGTGGCATCAAAATGCAAATATACCACATCGGTGCTACTGGATAGTTGGGGGTTTTTAGGGCATTTTTTTCCAGTGCTTCCCTTCTAGCACCCCCGTTACATAGCCGCTTTAAACGGTGGGGACACCAGTTTGTAGTTCCTGGAACTTTGCTCTGGCTAAAGGGCAGCACATCGCATCTCTCATTCTCCTGGCCTCCAGCTATGCAGGACAGAAAGCAATCCTGCATGTGAGTGGATTGCTCAGGCCGTGCTTGGGGTTGCACTGAGATGTCTTCCTGTAGCAAAGGGGCCTGAGGCACAGATGGAGTGCATGAAAAATGAAAGCTTACCTTTGTACTGTGGGGAACCGGCTCTGGGCTGGAGTTCTGAGGGATTGGGAACTCCCCTGCATTAAAAGAGGAACAAAAAAGCAGGGTTAAGCAATGCTGTATCTTCACTTCCTCCTCCTGTTATCTTTCTCTGCTCCTCAATTCTTTCCTAGAGGACTGATCATCTGCCCAGTTAGGGACATTAATAACAGAAAGAACTCTGACCAATCTGACCTTTGTATCATAAAAATCTAAATGCCACGTGAAAACAGTTCTGTGATCTGCAGCTGGCTAATGCATCTCTTCCAGAAAGGACCTGGTCTTGACCTGAAGATACCAAAAGGTAGAGAATCTCCTGCTTCTTCTGGAAGTTTGTTCCAGCAACTTGTAACCACTGCTTTAGAAATCTGTGCTCCATTTCAAATTAAAATACATGTGGTTTCTGCTCCCCTGCACTGGCTCTTCTAGGCTTTTTTTCTCTTTACTAAAAAGCCCATTCTCTTTTTTTCAAAGTCCTGTTACAACTAATCAACCCCTCTTGATTCTTTTCTGTGATTCTAAACAGACTGAGCTGTTCATGTCTTTCAACTGAAGTACTTTTCTGCCCGAGTTGATTAATTTTATGACTTTTTGTCGCTATTCCTGCATTTTAAACGTTTTTATTGAAGAGCGGACACTCTCACCAGTGTCACAGAAAGCATAAAATTGTTCCGTATTCGAATTCATAACTGCTTAGTTTGCACATGTCAGAACTGTACTCCTTTTCCTGCTGGCCAGAGCATCACACTGAGATCTTATGCCGAGGCACTTGCCGACCCTGACTCCTTTTCCAGGTAATTTCTTTGCAGGGTACAGTTCTGCTTCTACAAGCGGATGATCAGACGTAGTACTCTGGCTGCACTGGATGCAGGCTTAGGTTATTTCCCTGGAGCATCTCACTTGCTCATTGCTGTCTTCTCAGATGTGCTGGCGCAACCACATGCTCAGCCACTATCTGTCTAGGCTGAATCTGAATTATCTAACAAAAACATCGACAGCAAAAGCTAAGCCACCTCGCTCCCAACAGAACTGCGTTGGAAGTGATTACACAAGCATTTACACCAGCTGCTTCAAGAGTACGGTGACCTCCAGCAAAGAGGACGAACAGCAAGGCCTGACTGAGGCCAATTATTTTTTAACCTGAATCACCATAAGCAGCTAGGTCCCACAGGGCACCTAACGCCAGGTGGTGAAGCCTGGATCCCTTTAAGCCAGTGCTGCTCGCAGAAGTAGCTGTGTCCTCCTCAACTCTTCCCATCGCCCTCTCAAGCTGTGTGGCTGCAGAGTAGGGAAATAAAATGAGTGAGAAATCAGACTTTTTGGGGTCCCAGTTCCTTGATTCCCGTCACCACAGGGCTCCACAAGTGCTTGCGCTGGCACAGGGGCAGAAGCGAGTGTGTGACAGGCAGGACTGCTTCTGATGCCTGCACCGTCTCACAGTGCACACGAAGCTGTGACCTATGTTCCAGCTGCAGCCTCATTATTCCTAGATAAATGATTCCCCTCTGGCTGTATAAAATGTATTTTATCTGAACAAGTCCCACTCACCCAACAAGCAAGATCACTATGGCAAACACAATTTCTATTTATCATTCCACCTAAAGTAATATGGTCTGCAAATTTATTTGTTGTACTTTACATTTATTTTCAGATCAGACATAAAATTATCTGATCTTCCTCACTGTAAGACTGTCTCTCTTGCTCAGGTATCTCCTTCATGACGTAATTAGTTTTTTTAACCACATATACAACAGCAAATCTCATGGAAAAAAAAAATGACCGTATTAAAGAATTGTCCAAACTATTTCTTTAAAAAACGTTAGTCCTTTCACACTTGCAAGAGACTGCCGGCCTGCGGAACCATCCCATACCCCCCTTCCACTGGAAATCTCTCCTCACTCAAATCCCAGTAATTTCCACAGATTACAGTTACTGTTCCCAGAGAGCAGATCATTGGAAAGAAAACACAGGGACCTGGCAATCCTGACATCCAGTCCCATCTCCTGATGGACTAGTTTAATGAATTCTCCCGGAACTCTCATTTGAAGCTGGGCAAGCCACAAATCAAAACTCTTCAAGGAGATCATTACTCTTAAGACCTGTCTTGTCTCACAGCAGCCCTCTCAAAGCCTCTACCACATGGTTTAGGTTCCTTCAGCAGTATATGGAGAAATGGAGTGTATGGAGAAACAAAAGCACCCCCAGGCAGCAATAATCCTGTTCTACTTCAGCAGGATGAGAAGACCAGCTTAGTTTAACCTTCAGACTAGGCAATATAAGTTCACCCCAAACTGTTTCTTATTTCCCAACATAAAAGTTCTGGGTCAATATCTGAGGAATGGCCAAGCTTCAGCAGAACTTCACAGGAACTAGGCTTTTAACAAATTCATTGCTATACTGCACACATGGAGTCACGTTAAATTATTTGTAAGGTTGTATGCGCAAAGCACAGGAGCTGGGAATACCACAGTTAGAATTTTCTGTGCAACTGTATTTCTACTTCTTTAAATATGTGCTACGATGTAACACAACTATGCATCCTTTCTTCCATGTAATCTTACAGCTTTTGGCATACTGGATGCCCAACGCTCACGCACTCGGCAGCTAATAAATATTTTGTATTTCCCCACTGTTCATCCTGCACTTATCAAATGTTACTCAAACCTAGCTCCAAATGCAGAATTATTTATCTTCTCATAGATAGTCTACATTGCTCATAACAAAACATCCAAACGCTTCACAGGAATGACTTCACAACAAGACCTGGCCAAAATCCAGGATTTCTGCCTGATGGAAAATTTTAGTGTTTTCAATTGGTTTCATTGTGCTTTGAAATGAAAACACACTTTGGAAATGTCTGTAATCTCAGAATTGAAATAACGTATTTTACAGTCCTGCCAGGGGTAAAAAACAACTGCCCAGGGCAACATTCAGCTGCTGTAACACTGAGACTGGCTGTAATCACCAGCTCGTTCACTACATGCCTTTAACTTTCCACAAAAAAGCTTTGAGTGAGGCAAAAATTGCATGAAAAAATAGGATGTGATCATGCATCTGGAGACTCGCTGATAGTAGTATCTAGAATTGTTTTTAAAGCAACTTTTAAACAAATTTCGTAAAGTTTTTTTTTAAACACACTTTTAAAAAAACCCAACAGATTCTATCATATTGTGTTATGTTAAAACTGGGATGGGTCATCTGCAAAGCTGGAATGTTTGTATACATCACAGAGGTCTTTGCCACTCAAGATAATGGAGCAGCTGACAGCAACAGCAGACTGGCACTCCACATGTAGACCAGCACAAGAAAGCCTGGAAACTAACTGAAACAACGAAAGAAAGGCTGAGGATGTGGAATTCCCTCTAGAAGGTCCTCTGCCACTCCTGGCAACAGCAAAATGGAGAAGTGAAGGTATGTTCGGCTCCACTCCAAATTCTGCAGGTTTGTTCTCTAATGGCACGTTTGTCCTTCCCTTCCTTGTGCTCTCCCCAACTTCTTCCTGCTTTCTGACTCAGCCTCATTCTCGTTCAGTAGCTAAACACTGGGAAAAAACTCCTAGGCTTTAGGCAGCTTCTTCTGCAGAAAGCAAAACATACTCTGAAAGAAAGGTCACTCATCAGGCATCACCAAACTTGACATCTGAAACCTTCCAAGGAGAGATTCATAGGACTTCTCAACATTACAAAGCTATTTATTGTTTGAGGCTCTGCAGTAAATACTGAATCTCTTCACCCTCACTTCCCCCAGTAAATTCCCACAAAATAGATAAACAGCATAATGTGAGGATGTAACCTAAGGACTTATGTATTGAGCAAAATCAAATTACTTCCGACATATATCATCTCTGAAAGTGACAGCAGAAGATGCTTAGGTAGAATGCATGAAAAACAGGCATTAAAAAGTCATGCTTCTCCTGGCCGGACTTTCCAGCAATCAGCTGTGCTGTGATCTTCTCAGCAGGTTTTGGCTGGATCAGTTACATTTAATCTGAATGTGTAATTTTACCTGGTCACTTTCTAGAACACCTTTCTACTTCTGACCATATAGTGACGACTTCCACAATTTAATTGTGCACTGGCCAAACATGTACGGTCTTTTGCTTTTCTTCAAACTTGCTAGCTGGCCATTTCTGTGCTGCCTATCAATATGTGTACTATGAAAAATATTGTCCCCTATTCACCTCCCATCAATATTTTTAGTTTCACTGAGCGCTGGCACACCCTTTGCCACTTCTTTTTTAAGCTGAAGAGTCAGTCTCTCTATATGTAACTGGCTCCTTGTCATCCTTTTCTATGCCATTTTGGTTACTATTTTTAAGACACGGTGTTCTTCCTTAAGTGTTCAAGATGTATCTGCATCACAGACTTACACAGACCTACGATACTGTTTTGGCCTCAGTTCCTTCCTTTACAACAAATAACATTTCATTTACCTCACTGCTACGGAGCACTGACAACATTTTCAAAAACACATCCACAGTGACTTTAAATGTCCCCTCTGCAATGAAATTATTAATTTGTCACTCCTCATTCTGTACGTCTATATACAGTTACAGTGCCCTGTGCATACTACTTTAACCTACCTTGAGATCACCCTGCTGTTAGCTTTTGTGCAATCTTTCGCTGTGACTTTCGGGTTTGACTGTCCTGAATAATTTTGTACTACACTTGCTTCTCCTGTCACCTCACTCACCACCTTTTTCCAGATCACCGCTGACTCTGCTGAGCTGACCAGGTTTCTATAAAGCACTCAGGGGAATCCACCGGTAACGGCCTTCCATCATGAAAACTATTTCTTATACTTTAAGGAGTTACTAGCCTAAGAGCGGTCCCTCTGTCTTGCCACACATCAATGTTATTTCTCCAGATAGCTTTGTTTTAGGTCCTCGTTGAAAGATTTTCAGAAAGCTAAAAGCTGGATAATCTTGCTCCACATGCCTGTTGACTTCTCCAGAGAACTCTAATAGACTTACAAACTATAACTCTGTTCTCTGTTAAGACTCATGTAATGGAGCAAGCTGGTTGGAGAAATGGCTTCCTAAGACCTTCCGGACCTTTATTATAGCACACTCGACCAGGTATCTAACACTTCTATTCTATAATACAGTTTCTATCACATCATAACTACATTTTTTTGCAGTTCTGTGCCTCAAACAACCTCTCTTTTCAAAGGCTAGTGTCTAATTTGTCACTGTTCACTTCTGGTCATACAACAGATTTAATCAGTGGATTACATACCATCATTAGAGGCTCAGCAATCTCATAGCTTCCGGAGAACATCTGAACAAAGAGCATTGGCCTTAGTGACTTGTCACTGTTCAATTTATCAGTTTGCCTAAAAGCTCTCCCTATTGACTCTGTAGGAAACTGTTTGTCAGATATAGACACACATTCACTGCTGAAGGTTCAGCTGCGCCAGCTGAAGACAGCATGGTCTCCACTTATTCCCCACCACTTCTCCCAGAGGTCCATGTCCAGTAATCTGCCAGTGAGGCAGCGTATCTGAGTGTTTCTTAATACGCTTTGGGCAAAAGCAGATGGGTTAAACAGTCTAATTGGCAGTTTAGGTAAATTAACCTGGCTGTTTTCCTGGAGCTAATTAGGAAACATGGAAACAAAACGCTCCATTTGCCAACTGATGGGAATGGTAACCTCTGGCAGGAGATGGGTTTGTTAAGCAGTGATGGGCAGTAGCTTAAATCAGCACAGAAGAAAGCAATGAATGGGGAAACCCCCTGACCTTTTTTGCAACACCTTACATCACCCACTAAACATCCGTGGGCTATTTTTTTTATGTGCCTTTTCTGCACAATGGTCCTATGTTGTCCTTCTTTCTGCCTGCTCCTGCTTCTAGCAGTTTTCCTAGAACTATGACTAGTATTTATACATCTAGTGAATAACTCTGTTGTAGGCTTCGTCTGATCTTCCTTGATATGACTTTACATTTTACATGTTAGGACACACTTTCTTGGATGAGACTTCCATTTTTTTTTTGAAGTATATCTTCCTATTTTTAGAAGACTTGTTTTATTAAGAATTCCTTTAATACCTCCTCCCACTATCTTGTCTGCAGCATAAGTGCTCATCTTCATCTTCCAGGAAGAAAAGAATTCCTTTAGCTTCACACTGCATAGCAAGTCTCTCAGATCACTGTTGCACTATTCTCTTGAACCCTCTTGACTGCAAATGTCTGTCAACAATAAAAGAACAGAAACTGGATGCTGTATCCTGGTCACTAAGGCAGACCAGTATTGGGAAAGCCAATGTGACTGCAGAGTTATAGCACGGGCTCCTCCCCACCTTCAGGAGCTTTTTTCCTCCTGTCTCTGGACTCCTGACTCATCTCTCCAAAGTTCTGTCTTTCCTCTCTAATCTCCCTCCTCCAAGTTTCAAGAAATGGCTATATGCTTCTTGAATCCTACCTTTGCCTTGGGGAAACTCAGAGACTCAGAAGCCCTCCTGTAAGTACCCTGCCCCGTAGCACATCACACATACCTTCTTCCACCCACAGCTGGCTCTCTCCTGGCCCTGAGGGGACACCTGAGGATGAATTCTCTGGTACGACCTCTGGACCTGCTTTCTGCAGGAAGCAGGGCCCCAGCTGCGTACTGGGACAGCTGGTTGAGGCTTCAGTCACCACTGAAATATAGAGCACAAAACAGTTCCCATGAGCCACGCTGCGTCCACTGTAGGAGGCAACACAGAACTGCTTATCTACCCTGCTCCCTTCTCTGCTCTGGCCATGAAGCCAAGCAGGAGGAAAGCTCATAGAGCAAAGTCCAGAAGATAAAAATAAAGGGAGGCAGAATGCAAAGTGGGATTGCACCAAATACGTAAGAAAGAGTGAGATTCCCCTAACAGATACCAGCCCTGAATCTCTCCAGAAAGTTTTGAAACCTGCTTGTCAGCTTCTGACAACAGCAGGAAAGATGTTACCTATCAGGTGGCAGAAGTCCTGTCTGAGAGCCAGATCCTCCCACAACCCCTTCTCCTAAGCCAGAGCTGCTGACCTGTCTGCTGAGCGGGCAGCGAAGAAAGCCAGGGAGCCCTGTGCTCCCTCCCGGCATCCGGCAGCGATCTCAGCCACGAGATCTGTTTGACCACCTGCAGAAGAAGCGCAGCCAGCGCCCCCTGAAGAAGAGACGACACAAGTCAAGGAGAGGAGCCGCACTGCCTCTTTCTGCCCCGTTTCTAACCGGCAGCACGGCTGCAGCTTGGTCTCGGGGAGCTGTCCCACCACCGCTCCCCTGCCAGCAGGGCACAGCTTCTCTCCCCCCGCAGACACCCCGAGGCCTGCTGGCACGACGGGCCCTGCCGGCCGCTCCTCACCCAGGTGACTGCGTCCAGCACAGAGTAGCGGGGCACCAGGCCGGGCAGCGGCTGCCGCCTTCCTTCTTGCTCCCGGCCATCCCGGGGCCGTCCGTCCTGACACCTGGGCGCACCGCAACAGCTGGAAAACACCAACAGTGTGACCGCAGCCACCAGACGCCGGCCCTCAGCCACCGGCCCTCACAGCCCAGCAGCCCCCGAGGCCGGGCAGGGGCACCGCCCTCTCGGTGAAGGCCGGAGCCGCGGCCGTGGGGGCGAGGGCTGGGGCCCCGGCCGCACTCACCGCTGGGAGCCGCGGCTGTCGGCCGGCTCGGTGGCGGTGGTGGCGGCCGCGGCGGGGCGGGCGGG